>PVIJ01009447.1:0-22112 GCA_004024925.1 Scalopus aquaticus
TTTTTTTTTTTTAAAGATTTATTTTTTATTTATACATACAAGCTGGGGTACAGGCCAGAGGTGTGGGGCGGCGAGAGGGTTCACCAGAGACAGAGCGGGGAGCAGAACAGGCAGATCAGAAATACACTGCTGAGGGGAGCAGCGGGCGAGGCAGGAGAGGTCTGCCGCACCATGTGGGATTCTCCCGGGCTGGGCGCCGAACTCGCGTCGCCGCTGCCGACAGCTCCACAGCGCAGCGCTTAACCGCTGCGCCACCGGGGAGGCCCACATACCACTTCTTTCATCTACTTCCTTATCTCATATCTCATTAAACGAATATCAAATAAGTCAATAAAAAAATGTAGTGATATTTGAAATTAGGAGAGCCTTATCTGGTCACGGAAATATTGTCATAACATTGCGGGAGCCTATTTCTCAATACTCTAGGAACCATTAAGAAACAGGAAAACTGTGACAAAGTTGACCAATGACTCCAGAGTTTAAAATCAAGCTGCCGTTAAAACCACAGGTACCATTACATTTATAGTCTGTTCAAGAATATGATGTCTTACTGAGCATTAATGCCTTCACATTGCTCTGCAGACTGTTCAAACTTTTTTTTTTATCTTTTGAAATATTTGAAGACTCACCTTTCCTGTTTCAGTCAAAAAGGACAGTATCACTATGAATATGATACTAGTACATAACAAATTTTATGTTTTGAATTAGACATAGGCCTATCTTTCTTCTTCCAGATAGGATGTTTTTAAATGATGACACAACATGAGACCTAGATGAAACAAGCCTACTCAATGTCTTTTTTTTGACTTATACTGTGGGCTGTCTTCTCCATTCTATAGCATTTCTTGAATTGTGAGTTTAGGGTAAGGAGCAGAGGGGTAGAGGATAAACAAATATTTCTTAATATCTTACTACCCCTCAAATCTCTTGGAAATGTAATCAGTCTATGTTTACTTTCCTATAATTATAAGATAAGGTCTTCAAATCAACTAAGCTGAGTCATTTTCCACTATCCTTTTCTCATTGTTAAGCATTGCAATAACTAAAAGATTGTACTAAAAAAGTGCAAAGAAAGCACATTGGTGAGATTGTGTAAGGGCAAAGAGATCGTTGATAGAGAATAAGATGTTTCACAGAAAACAAAAAGTTTAATGATAAAGCTTAAAATGAAGAAAACAAATGGACATTAGCCTAGAATAGTAGCACGTGTATTAGTTCTTCCAAAATTAGAAACAAACCTATGTGTGTTAATAGAAATAGCACCTTTTAGTACTGTATTTTAAACACACACACACACACATGCACACATAGTTCATGTAGACATTATTTTTCTTTAAATTTAGGCCTCAGTATTTGCATTTTAGAGTCCTTTTTTCCACTTTTGAATGACTATCTTCATTTTTGGATAACATTTCTTTAATAGAGTAAAAATTTGATTGCAATCTTAAAAAATATAAGCTAAGTTAGCACCTTTTATTAGTACTGTATTTCACACACACACACACACACACACACACACAGAGTTCATGTAGACATTATTTTTCTTCAAATTTAGGCTGAAGTATTTGCCTTTTAGAGTCCTTTTTTCCACTTTTGAATGGCTATCTTCATTTTTGGATAACATTTATTTAATAAAGTAAAAATTTGATTGCAATCTTAAAAAAATATAAGTTAATGATGAAAAGTTGTTAATACTTTTGCTTTAGATTAAAGTTTAGTATCTATAATTAATTAGCTGGGTGGATTTAGACAAGACAATTTATCTTGTATCTTAGCTTTTACAATCTGTAGAATATGAAGAATAATTTCACCCTTTTGCATGGGTGTTTCAATAATGCATTGAAAAGCCATGTGTGGTAAGTCCAGGGAAAGGCCCCAGTAACTGTGAACTCACACTGTTCTGTGTTAGGTCCTTGGCATTTCAGAAATCACGCTAATACTTCCTTTTGCATTTAACAACTGAAGGTGTTAGATACAAAAATATATATATATATAAATTAAGTACATGATAAAAGAAAATAAATATTAAATAAGATTTTATTTTAAAAACCTTGTAATATATATGTGTGTATCTTTGTATATTCATGTAATATATATAGAAATATAATATGCAATATGAATAATATTTCCTGTCACATCATATTGTGTATTGCATATTGATATACATTTTCAGTAAAGTATCTGTATATTTAATTATTACTGATATTTCAAGCAATGCAGTCAGGAATTGTCAATAAACTAATCATTATGCTTTATTTGACTAAAATTAGTTTCCTGTCTAATGCTATTTAGCTTGTCATTATTATTATAAAAGCAAGTATTAGTTTTCCTGCAGATATTTTAATAATACTCATTCCCAAAATATTGTATACTTTGTGTATACTTTTATAATAAGGTAAATTTAAGAAATTTGAGTGATTTAGTCTTACATTCTTAGAGAAACCACAAGCAAATATAAAAGACAATGGATGATTCACTCATATGTGGAGGATTAAAACATTAAAGCAAATAAAGTAAAACCCTTTAGATTCTCACAACAGAATTACGGCAACCAGAGGAGTAGGAGAATAGGGATTATCAGTAGGGATAGGGTGAAAGGGGTGATTAATAGGGGTGATGGAAGTAGATTTTTGGTGCAGATCATGATATATCAAACAAATGTTGAACTTTAATGCTGTACATCTGGAATATATATAATGGTATATAAATCAATATTCAGTATAAATTTAAAAAATGTGTTGATTGTCACAAATAAAATCTACTCATAAAATTATTAAATTTGGAAAGAATAAGAGAAAGAAAATTTGTATTTATTCACTAGTAAATGGTGAGCTTACTTTTATGTCAGCATCTATGGAAAAATTGCACACTAGTTTAAACCTACCCAATATTATTTCACTTAATTGCATGTATTATCTCAATGAAATTTGCATATCATTATTATCATTTAAGCTGTCCTTGACCTTAATAATGGCAAGTGTTAGTTGGATTTGGGGATTTGCCTTCTACAATATTAGACCATTTGCTTCCCATGGTGTGAGTGACTCAAGTTCAAGAATGGCTTATTTCCCACATTTCACTGATCAGAACTGCACCTAACGGAAAATTAAGGAATAAATATGTAGATCATTAGGCATTTGTTGTCCATTGAGTATGAAAAAGACAGATTAAATGTCATGATATTTTATTAATTATATAGAAAAGCTAATTCCAATTCAGTTATTAATTCATTACAATCAAATAGTGATCATATTAGTATAATGCAACTGTGAATTTATAGGTCAGAAATATTTACCCTTTAGAATTTTAGAAAAAATTCTTTGAGGACAAAGATATTGAGAAAGGACTTAGTAGTTTTTAATTGAATTTATTGAGGAGGCAAGTCAAAAACATAAGGTCGATAAATTCTCATTGGTATGAGCCATCAAAAATAAAATTAAATTGCAATCCCATGTGTAACAATAAAAGAAAGAATAAAACACTATGAAAGTACAAAACCTATATGCTAAAAACTAGGTAACATTATTGAAAGAAATTAAAGGCCTAAGTAAATGTAAAGATACCTCATGTTATGGACCAGAGTACTTAAGATTGTTAAGTAGGTAATATTCTTGAAATTGATCCTAGATTCATGCATTCCTTATCAAAATCTCAGTTGGCTTATACTCACAAATTGACAAGTGATCCTAAATTTCATATGAAAATGTTTAGGAATTTAGGAAAAGATAAAATAGGAATAGGTAAAAAATTCCTGAAAAAATTGAAGAAATTACTCTTACCAAAATTCAACTTCCCCCAAATTTCAAGATTTACCACATACTAAGTAGTACTATTATTCATAGAGGTGACAAAGTATGAACAACTCAATTAACTGTAAATAGAAAAATGGATAAAAAATGTGGACTATCCATACAATATAATGTTATTTGGTAATAAAATGAAATGATATTGACATGCTACACATGTATAAGTCTTAAAAATGTATTAAACAAAAGAAGTCATTCTTAAATGACCACTATTGCATGATTCCATTTTTATGACACAATTGGAAAAATTAGAATTGGAAAAATTGGAAAAATGTCTATATAATGAGGAGGCGGATTACTGGTTGCCTAATACTTGGTTGGGGAGCTTGTTGGAGTGATGGGGCGTAACTGTTAATTGTATGGGGTTTCTTTTTGAAGTGATTGGAATGTTCTAATTATGGTGATGGATGTACAACTGTGAATATATTAAATAGCATTGAATTATATACTTTAAGTTGGTAAATTGCATGGTAGGTGAATTATATCTCAGTAATGCTTTTTCCTCTAAGCATAAAACATTTGAGAGTAGGAAAATGGTTATTCATTCCTCCAAAATCATTTGTTGCTCCCCTATAGATATCAGATAATGTTCTATTTGTGGTGACATTAAATTTTTATGACTTAATGATAAAATGGCATTTATCCACATTATCAAGAATTGCATTTTCTTTTCATAGAAATGCAAATTTAACAAGATATTTGGAAAATCATGAGGCTGTAAGGGACAACTAGGGACCAATATGGTCTCAAATAAACATCATTTCACAGTTGAGAGTGATCTCAGGTGAATTGCTC
The DNA here is from genome assembly GCA_004024925.1 of Scalopus aquaticus. Lineage (NCBI taxonomy): Eukaryota > Metazoa > Chordata > Mammalia > Eulipotyphla > Talpidae > Scalopus > Scalopus aquaticus. The sequence continues at coordinate 4,602 of PVIJ01009447.1, forward strand.
AAAGACAGTTTTATTAAAGAGAGCTAAAATGTCAAGTCTTATAATTTTCAATGCATTTTATTCTTATACTTTATTTTTTTCTCAAAAATAAAGAGTAGAATTTTCAAATGCCTTCAGTCATCAGGAAATAATAGAATTTTTTTAAACAGATAGTCAAAAGTGAGACCATTGGCAAATTAAAGAAACACTGGTAGGAACATAATCTGGACAATGTTAATAAATAAATAAAAGAGTAATGTCCAGACTTCTAGTCATATTTTAAAGGAGGACTCACAATATTATTGAATTTATCCTGTCTAAATTTACTTCCAGTTTCCAGGTCAAGACTTTCACCTTTTCCCCCTGAAATCTCAGAGATATCCTAATCTCTGATACATTGCTCTAATTGAACAAAGATTGTCACAAATTCTCATTATTAATTGAAAATTTATATCATAATATTTAACGTTGTAATAATAAAAGTATGCAATATGCTAGTTTCTTATCGTACAAAATCTTATTATAAATCACAGAGTTTTAGTCATAGTCAAAACTTAAGAGTTTTGTGTTAAAAGACAACAGTAACAAAAGTTAATATTTGCAGAGAATTATGTTACTTTCAAAAATCTAATGTGGGGGGGAGGAAAAGGGATCAAAACAGAGCACAAGGGACTATGGTGATGGTTCATGGATGAATGAGTGGTGGGAATTTTATGGGAATACACAATGATATAAAAGATATATATATAATAAAATAAAATGTTGTATAAAACCAAAAAGAAAAACCCCAAATCTAATTCTGATACTTTATATTAACTTTTAAATTTATACAAAGGAAATCTAGGTTACTCTGTAGGTTTTAGTTCTTTGGTCAATAAGATACATTTATTATCTGCTAATTTTGATATTGAAGAATACTGTTGAGTTAAATGTTAATAATTTGCTTATATTATCCTGTTCACCCAGGCTGGTTTTTGGAGTTGGCCAGATGCTCATTTGTTGATCTGTAGGAAAAGTCCTTTTATTTTTGTTTAGAACCTACAACTTCATAGATTCCCATGGATAGTATCAATACTATATTTGAAATTATGTCAACGAAATTTTCCAAACATCATTTATCATGTATTTAAAATAAGAACTAATTTATCACATATTTATCACTAATATATCATGTATAAGTCAATTTGTCAGATATCTAATAACTAGGACTATAGAAGTGAACAAGCCATATACAATTTGGTACCTCATGGGATATGTATTCTAACTCTGTGCATATGGTTAATATAGTCAGAATAACTTGGGTTCTGGGGGTTAGCAACTGCTACACCATTAGAAGTTATTTTTTCCTTGAATTTTCTGCTTTACAATAAGTTGCTGAAAGCCTTCTTTTATGAAAATTATCTGCCCTATCTCTGTATGTTCTTCCTACAAAGAACAGACTGGATTTTCCCTCTAGCAAAGATTAATTTATCATGTTTCTTGTGAAGCATAATAGATTTCTCTACCTTATATTCTTTATAAAAATTATTATTAAAGATTGCTGAGTGCAAGTCTAGAACTTCATAGAAAAATGGTATTAAAGAAAAACTTTAGAGAAACATAAAAATAAATTAGTTCCATAGTATATGATTCATTATCCCATCAGAAAATATAAATATTTTACATTATTTCATGATGTGAAAATTATTATAATAAAGTGAGCCATTCATATACATAAAAAGTCAAATATTTTTCTCCTGCTAAATTTCAGTAAATTATTAATTTCATTTATTTAAGATCAGTGCTTTGCAAACTTAGAAAAAGACACTGAAGCTAAAATGTTTCTGGCTTTCCCTCTTAAATCACATAAGAAGTTCTTTTTGGGCTATTGAACTAATGTAGGAATAATACTTATTACAGAAACCAATTCTATAAATAAAATGATTTAAAAAATTCAACAATTAGTAACTATAACTTACTGTGAAAATCTTCTAGATGTGTGGTTATAGGATTTACTCTAATTTTAGTTCCTTTCTTAAAACTTTATTTATATCGTTGCCACACAATCAACTCAACACGTACAACAACTCTACAAAGCTTTAAATTTACTGCACAAGAAACTATCATATATTTTAAAGTAGAATGTGTCTGTGTAGTGTATGTTTTACTGAGCTCTGTATTTTTGTATTTTATCATTGGAATTTGGAAATAGCTTGGCAAAATAATTGAAACTAAAGATAAACTAATGACAGGACCTCCCTAGTGGCAAAACGGGTTAAGCACAGCACTGCGGAGCTGTCTGCGTCTGCAGCAGGAGTTCAATGCCCAGCTGGGGAGATTCCCACGTGGAGCGGCAGACCTCTCCTGCCTCACCCCCTGCTCCCCTCAGCAGTGTGCTTTGGTCGATCTGCCTGTTCTGCTCCCCTCTCTGTCTCTGGTGAACCCTCTCACCGCCCCACACCTCTGGCCTGAACCCCAGCTTGTATTCAAAAATAAAATAAATCTTTAAAAAAAAAGATAAATGACAAAACACTTAATATTAATGGAATATTTTTCAAGTAGATGAATATTATTCTCAATGTTATCAACATTAATGACAATAAAACAAGAGGATACATTTCTTAAAAACAGAATATTCTCCAGTTTGGATATGAAAATCTTAAAGTGAACATTTGAGCAATATCTATATGTGACAAAATAGATTGTGTTTAAAATGGAGTTTTAAAATATAATTTTATTGGCTGTCTGTGATTATGTTTAGTTAAGCTATCAAAAACGGACACTTAATTGAAGTTATTTTATATAACTCTAAAAATTGCAAAGCTTTATATACTCAAACTGCAATGAATGCCCGTATAATTATTTATTATAATATTACTATTTATTATGCACCTCTATCACTGTGTCCAGCATAACATTAATATCTTGCTTGCACTAAACACTAAGTGCAATAAAAGTCAAAAGCTTTATCTCCACTCAAATCCAATTCCAGTCTTAACCCCTAGAGTAGGATGCTAATATAGGGGCAGAGCCAGTAAAGAAAAACAAAAACAAAGGAGAATGTGAGGTACTTCCCTTTACCTGGATTTCCCCATGCTTCATTATCATTAAACATCATGAACATTAAACATCAGTAGCAGTTGTCTTCCAAGACACTGTTCTCACTTCATTTTTTATTCATTTGCCGAAAAGAATTTGCAAATAAAATTTTCCTAATATTCAAGTTGATATTTATAGATCATTAAACTTGTTACTCAGACCATGCATGTATATGAGACAACATAACACAAAAGTAATAAAACATTCAAAAAATTTGGTGCTAATGTATCACATCATAATCCTGAGAAAAAAAATATAAGTGTAGAGAATTTTTTTTTGATGACTTAGACAAGCAAAGAAATTTAAAATTATACTCCATTTGTGCTCCCAAAGCAAACTCCAATTTATGGTTTATTAGCAGGGTTACTGGTAAGGATGAAAATAATGTTGCTAGCTAGAAACTATGAGAAATATCAAGAATTTCAAACACATAAAGTTTGTTCTTTTTTACTAGCATTGTTCTAAGGACTCTCAAGGACAAGTGAATGATATACAGGATTCTTTTTAAGAGCACAGTTACACATACTCTTACTCTGGCAGGTTTTAACCCCAGTTCTGAAACATCTACTTTTGAGGCTACTTATTGAGCGTGGTAGCTTCTAGTTAGTCCTATTGCCACTTTTTCTGCCTCCCAGGGTAAACACTGTAAAGTGTTACAAATCAGGCTCATACTATGGGGCAGAAAGTGAGAGTAGAGTGAACAGGGAAATGAAAAAACTGAAGAACAAAATCCTCTTGGAGTTCTTTGCTCTTATCTATGTTTCAGTTTTATCACATCAATTTGTTGATGTAATCCATGTTTTGTAGTGTTCTGGATATCAGAAGTTTGTCTCATAATTATAGGTAGAATGTAATCACTGTATATTCATTTATGTTCATTAATAAAGCACAAATTTGAAGTAAGTCACTACTAAGTTTAAATCCCCATTCTAGTATTGTTGATTTATGGTCCTGAGTAAACCATTTAATATTCCTGAATATTAGATTTATCACATGTAGAATGAATATAATATATACCTTGCATAGGGTTTTGAAAGGATTAAATATGTTTAAAACCTAGAACGAAAACTGATATATACAATATACTCATGTTTGCACCACCAGTAGTGATCTGCATTATTGTCATAATGCACAATGACAGAAGCTAGTTACTCAGACTTTCTTTTTCTTTGTCACTCACCCAATAAGGATGTGTGTATACAAACATATCGATCCTTAGTGAAGTATTAATTTTTATTCTTGGTCTCTCTTTTCCTCTCCTGTTTATGGTAATCTGGAGACAGGTTTAAAATGAAACCTTAGTCTTTATAACTTGCTCAAAACTATTATAATAGTAAATAAAAATCTAAATCATTAACAAAGTCTCCATAATCCTGCAAAATTTGACTACCTCCTAAGTCTCCATCGTCATCATTTCTTTCTCTTCCTTCCCCTCCCAACCATTCATCACACTTGAATTTCCTTAAACAGACCGAAGTTCCATCCATTATGCACATACATCCCATTGGCACATACATTTCCCTCTGTCATAAACATTTTTTGCTAGCTCTTCAGCTGACTAATTCCACTTGAACATTTACAACTCACTGAAAATCATTTATTTAGAGAAGGCTTTCCTCTTTTACTTAATCATTGAATCTTATCACTTATCTTTGTATTAGTTACTCTCTCTACACATATGCACATGTATATATCTGTAACTGTCACTTATAGTCATAATTAATTTGTATTCAACATATTCAACTTTGCTCTAAACCCAACATTTGACTATTTTGTCATCATCATATTCACAGAGCCACCCATTACAATTGTGTTTCATAGTAGTTACTCTTACTAATCATTTCACTATTCATTTAACAATGAACACTATGTAAAAGCATATAGGTAGGCTCTTCAATAGAGAAGTTTGTGAAAATCATCTATACCCTAATGGAGGTAAGACACACCAACAAGAACAAGTATGTATTATAAAACCAGTAGCCAGTAAGTACTCTAAAGACTGTAAGACAGTACAAGGGAACAGAGTTTTAAAGGTAGTGCTATTTTATATAGACTATTCTGAGAAGAGGTTTCTGTGGAAGTAAAATTTGAACAGTTATTTAATAAAGCAAAGGAGAAAGGGACATAAAAGTCTGGGAGGTGGAGGAATGAGAATAAGGGAAGGTGTAGGGGAGCACAATGGATTTGTGAAGGACTGTGGATTTTTCATGTAGGAGTGCTGCAGTGACTATACCTGAGCAGGGAAAATCCATACTGTTTGAACACTGGCAAGGATGTGAAGCTATGGTTCTTCAATAACAATATAAGTAAAGTTATAAAATAAATATAAAAAAATAACTTAAAAATGGTAGAAAAGTGTTTGCAGCAGAGGGAAGAAAGAGCTATATTATACTTGGAGTAGTCAAAAAGCAGCAAAAAGATGAGTGTATTTAGGACTGTGTGAACAGTGGTAATAGTAAAATAAGTGATTGGAAAGAAATAAATCCATATATAGTCTTGTTAAATGACTGAATTTATGAGTGTTGAATGTCACAATCCTAAAATCACAAACAAGGTAGAAACTAGATTTAACACATTACAATGCATTAGACACTTTGTCAGAGCAAAGTAAATTTCACCACAGAGTACGTAATCTCTGGAATAAAGGAATTTGCAATACAGTTGTAGACAGGTCACAGAGGCATACAATAGATAATTAATTGTATAAGGAAGTTTATGATGACATAGCACAATCCTAAAGAAAGGAGCCCTAAGATTTCAAATTAGAATAAAATGAAATGTTTTGTGGTATTTTTTATGCATTGATGAACTTAAATTGGAAAATTATCTATACAGAATTAGATTTCCAGAGAAGAGAAATGTCATGGGTAAAGTACAAGTAAAGGTAATTCACAGAACATGTTTAAGAGAGGGAACTCAGTTCCATTCCTTTGAGGGAAAATATTGAGGCCAGAATTTAGAGACTAGGTGTGGAGGATCATACGTTTAAAAATATGGCATTTAAGCCTGCTGTTTGGAGGGTATGTGCTGAAGATATTGTTGGATTAAGAAAACAATCCACCCTGTACTTTATCTAAGAGAATTTGTGGATAGGGAACTGGAGATCTAAACTGTCATTAAAAGGTCTGTGGAAGTTAATATTAGGTAGCTTTCTACTAATGATCTCAACCTTCAGTTCAATTGTTCTCTAAAGCATTCTGTAGAGGGACAGCATTTTTTAAGAAACTCCAGAAGATTCCAATCAAATGGCTCAGTCTGTAGCGGTGAAATAAATCAATTTAAAGGTTGTGAGTCATTTCAACTTCCTTCTGTCCCTGTAGCTGCCTGCAATTGTGCTTAAAGATTAATCACTTCCTCTTCTCTTCCACCTTCTATATCTTGTGTGAATGCTTTTTATTGACAACCTCTAGGTCAGAGTTATATGGAAAGAGGATCTCTGGGAAATGCAATTCCAGGCCTCTCCACTCCATATGAAGCTGAACTTGGAGAGAATTTTACTGATGCTCTATGGAAATAGACAACCCAGCAGAGAAACAAAAGATCAAAAAACTGAGGTAGATTATGGACTGCCCATCCATCTTTGCACAAAACAGATCAAATCGAATATTATTTTCTCATGTACTATTCAATTTGAACAAAAGATTATATTAAGGTGAAAAACAAAACAGCAGAAATACTTAAATGTTACTCTTTTTAGACATGAGTTAATTTTATCAAATGCACAAAGGCAGTTATTTTCATGCCCTAATATGAGTCAGTCACAGACCTCAACAGTTGTTTTTTTTCATATGACATGATTATAAAATATTTACTGTTCTTGTTATTCTCATCTGCTTTTGCTTGACACTCTCTAATGCCTTGAAATGTGGTATCCAGAATTCAGCACAGGACTTGTAATGAAATCTGACTAGTAAAGTACAGGGGAACTGTTTCGTTCAATTATTTTGTTGCTATCTGCATATTCATGCAGCCAAAGTTTAAATTAATGTTTTAGAATTTGCTTCACAGTTCTGCCTAATATGAAGCTTGCAATCAAAATTTTCCAGTATTTTGAACATGAACCAATGCCAATCTGCTCACCTTCCACTAATAGATTTTTGAAATCATTCACACAAAATCAATATCCAAATAAAATAAGTGACATTTCTAAAGGAAAGACAGCAAATTATATAAATATTAAGGCCATATCAATAGCAAACTAAGATCTGGATGTTGATGATGTTTATAGTTTAAGAAAAGCAAGTAAATTAAAAATAGAAAATAAATTTTACTTATGAAATACAATAAATAGAAAATAAATAATTACAGTCAATAAAGAAGCTAATTCAGTCCCAGAGGTAATAGGAAAACTGGAATGATTTCCTACTAAAGCAGTTAAAAAAAAATATAGCACAATAGGTTTGCTCTCAAAGCACAGATTGAATAGATTAGATGAGGACACATGCATGATTAAACAAGAATTAGAAGCAAGTGCGTAGAGAAAAATTATAATATCAGATGTAAAAAACTCATTTTCAAGTGTTAGAATTGAGAGAAAATAGTGATCTAGGACGAAAGTATTCAGTAAGTTTTCTTCACTAAATAGTAACCCATGAGCATCTGGAGAATACTGGAGCTTTATATTCCAAAAGAATTTGAAATCACTTAAATTTCAAGAGACATGACACACAAGTTATTCATAGTCTCAAAAATAAGATAGAGTTCTTTGGAATGTAGAGTTTCTTAGAATGAATTCTTTTCTGTTTTCACTTAAAATATGTTTACTATGGAGTACACATTTTAAAGTGTCCAAAAATAATGATGTCATTATTGTGTGATAAATTGCAGAAAAATTTAAGCAGCTGCAAGAAAAACATTTTTATTACTAAATTGATAATTTCAAACTAGACCAGAAGGGACAATCATCCCTGTGGATATGGAGCCACATTGTTCTTTGGTTTATAGCTAAACTAGGAGCTCCTAATTGTAATGAAATGTGCTTAATTAAATGGCTGCAGTTGGACTTGATATTATGGTTGATTAAGTATTTGTTTCCACTCATTTTACATGGTTCATAAAATTTCAGTAGTTGCACCATGATCTGTCATAGATTATTTTGAAAAAAAATTTGACAGTCAAATTACAATGCACGTATCTCCTTCCTTTTATTTCTCTATTTCCATTTAGTATACTAATTTACTTAGAAGATAATTATATTAAAATCCTACCTAAGAAGAACAATTGGATAATTTTTATATGACTGTCATTAGTGATTTAATATGGTAGTAAGCCTCAAAATATATTTTTTAAAGATTTATTTATTTATGCATACAAGCTGGGGTACAGGCTAGAGGTGTGGGGTGGCAAGAGGGTTCACCAGAGGCAGAGTGGGGAGCAGAACGGGTAGATGGACAGAAATACACTGCTGAGGGGAACAGTGGGCAAGACAGGAGAGGTCTGCTGCACCATGTGGGAATCTCCCCAGCAGGTCGTCGAACTCGTGTCACTGCTGCCGACAGCTCCATAGTGCAGCAGTTAACCGCTGTGCCACCAGGGAGGCCCCTCAAAATAAATTTATTTTAATAAATAATGATGATAAAGTTTAATGAGATTCCTCTTATATAAATTCCCCCCTTTGAAGGAAGGTAGAGTTCTCTACCTTATAATGGGTTGTTTCAGTGATGACAATCAAAACATTAATAATAGCAATAACAAAAAATGTCTACCATTTTGTATAAAGCTTAATATATGCCAGTTATGATATTGTTTTTAGTATGATTATTTCTAAATCATGAAATATGATGAACATGAAACTGTTGTAGCTCAATATTCCATTCTAGAACAGAGATGTTAAAAAATTTTCCATACCATCAAATTCATCTGTTTAAAATGTACAATTCAAACATTTTTTATAATCTTTACAAAGCTGTTAAAATACATACCTGTGTGTGTGTGTGTGTGTGTGTGTGTGTGTGTGTGTGTGTGTGTATAAAGAATGAAATATAAAATGTAAAATAGTCTTAAATTACATTAGGGATATTTATTGAATGATATTGAGTCACTTAAAACCCATGATAAAAATGATGCATAGAGTCAAATTTACCCCCCAGAAAAGATCAGTCTTTTAATATATATATCTCTAAATATTTTCCCTTAGTACAAAAATTCCCAGGAATTCAGGAATCCAATATTCAAATGCTTGGTTGTGTCTTGTAAGAGCACTATCTGAACATTTGGGACCTCTCTTCATAGCCTCATTTGAACCCCGTTATTGCCTAAACATCAAATCTCCATCACAATGGAGATTTAGAACTTCAATACTGATTTTTTCTATTTGTGTCTTTTACATGATTGCATATTCCCCTTAGGTTTCCCACCACCAGTTCACCTGTGAACCGTCACCATAGTTCCTTGTGTTCTTTTCCTCACTGTTTTGAACCCTTATCTCCCCCTCCCTCACTGAATGGCTCTCATTTATGTTTGCCTGATAATTTTTGTTGTTTTTTTTTTGTTGTTGTTGTTATTTTCTCCTCCTGATTTCTTATTTGGTTCCCCTATATTCCTCCTATGAGTGAAACCATTCGATATTTTTCTTTATCCTTCTGGCTTAGTTCACTGAGCATAATCTCTTCTGGCTCCATTTTGATTGATACAACATGACCATAGTAGAGAAGTTGCAGAGTAAAATGCAAAATAAAAGTTTTTGTGGTGCAAAATGTAGATAGAGCCAAAAAGCAGTAATGAAGTCCATTATAGAATGTCTTTTTACTTTGAGATTATGAAATACTGTAGAATACATTGTACCCCATTATAAAAATGGACCAATACAAAACTCAGGTTAAACTAAAAATATCCAATGAAATGACAACAATTTATTTTAATCTCTGGTAAAATGCTGATTTCTCTATTATCGGAATGTTAAATTTCCTTACCATTGTGTAGCTGTGAGCCACCTTCATTAATTCAATGCATCCTTGAGCATCAGCAAATGCTCTTATTCCTAAACAATTGGATGGGTGTAAAAGCTTCATGAGGAAATGGCAGCAAACTTCTACTACTTGAGGAAGCTGAAGAAGGCAAGCTGCAGCAAGAAGGTTTTCAATGGTGTCTTCCTTTAGTTCCAAGCAACCTAAACAGTCAGGGAAGAGAATAATAAAATTGCTTAAATGAAATAGGCTATATGAGTGTATTATTCAAAAAAAATATTTTCAATCTTCTAGAAAATATAGTAATATAGATTGATAATCAAGATAAATATAACTCATTAATGGCCAACAATTGTTTTAAGCACTTTGAGTTTTTAAGACATGTGATGCTTAAAACCATCTAGTATATACAAATGCAGTTTCAGCTAAAATATCAGTCAGTGTTTACTTCCACAGGAATTACGACCATTCATTTGACTGTGAATCAAGAAAAAAAAGAGGAATTTGTCCAAAATACATATTTACAAGATTAACACAGTAGAAAGTTCACTATTTCTAAAAAAAAATACGTCTGTGAGTGAAATGCTTGTATATGATTAATTAATATATTTTACATATCTATATACAAATGTGCTGTAAATTGCTAATTATTATATTTAACTCTACCTACCTTTATAATTATTAATAATTGTATTTACTTTTAGTCAGTGATCTTAACCTCAAAAAGTGAGCTCTTCATCGTTTCCTCTTTTTCCGAACTGCAGTGGACTTTGGATAATGTCCTTTTGTCGTTCAACATCATTTCATTAAAATGATAGGAAAAAAAATTTTTTTAGCTGGGGCAATTGTGTGGAGTTAGCACCTTCTCCCCATATCTGTGGGTTTCCTCTGGGTACTCCAGTCTCTTCTCAGATCCATAGATGTGGGAAAGTATACAAAAATATGCTTTATACATTTTATTTTTAAATTTAGAATGTAATCAAGATTCACACATTACATTTACTTTTTAGGTTGCTTTAGTTCTCCTGTAGTTTAGAACTGTCTCCCAGCTATTTTGTCATTCATGATATTTATATTAGCGAAGAGTTTGGACTACTTGTTTTGTAGAATTTCTCAGTGCAGATTTTTCCTTTATTTCCACATGATGAGATCTGGCTAAAACCTTTTTTGCTAGGACATCATATAGGTGATGTACCTTTCTCAGTGGTTTATAGGGAGAGTGACAATAATCCCTTGGTGGGGTATTAAATTTGGTACCTTATTTGAGGCAGTGTCTGCCAAATTTCTTTTCCTTTTATTATTAATAAGTAATTTGTTGGGTAAGGGATAACTCTGCTTTCTAACATGACATTTTACCCATAACTTAACATAAAGAATTTTATGTTTTATTTAAGAGTTTCACTGAAGGACTAAGATAGCACAGGAATCTAAAGCATGCTTCCCAGTGTAACATGGGATAAGATGAAGGAAAAAGAAGCAGGTAAAGTTAAATAAACTGAAAGGAACACAAAATAAAAGCAAAATCATAAAAACATTTGGATTATGTATTACTTTTTCACTAATTTAACTACACAAAGTCTATTTTCGTTATAAAAGTAATTGCTATTTAAAAATCCAAGATTTTGCTAAATGTGTAAAATCTTATTGTTCGGATATTATCAACTATAGAATATTGAATAACAGTTTGGCAGGGGAAGCATTTGCTGATAGCAATAAAATTGGATGAGGTGTGTGTAGTTTATGTTATCAGTAATGTTATTCAATAAAAAGTCAAATAAAATATTCATCTAAAGTTGAAGAACTCATATCAGTTTCAGTGATTTTAAGATTATATAAGTACAAATATTGATATATATTTAAATTGATATATATTTAAGGTGTATGGATTATTATACTAAATAGTGTTTTACAGGTTGTAAAAACCCATATTTTTTTAACAATCTGACAATTTAAGTATTCAACTTATTATATATGTGCCTATAATTACAAAGATATGGACAAAATAACATGAATATATTATTTATAATTGATTAAGATACGAATACAAATATATCAAAATATATACCAAGTATATTTATCAAAATAACTAAATAATTTAAGATTTTTTTTTTTTAAGATTTATTTATACATACAAGCTGGGGTACAGGCCAGAGGCGTAGGGCGGCGAGAGGGTTCACCAGAGACAGAGTGGGGAGCAGAACAGGCAGATCAGAAATACACTGCTGAGGGGAGCAGTGGGCGAGGCAGGAGAGGTCTGCCCCACCATGTGGGATTCTCCCAGGCTGGGCGTCGAACTCACATCGCACACTGCCAACAGCTCCACAGCACAGCACTCAACCACTGCGCCACCAGGGAGGCCCAATAATTTAAGATCTTGAGAGAAGTTTTCCAGACTTTTGAGTAAGATCGTAAAGATGATGGTAACTTAACTTCTTAGCTTATCTTGTGAAAATCATATAAAAGGGATTAATGCATATGGTATGGCTTTTATTTATTTTATTTATTTTTAATTGTGTTATATTTTATTGAAGTAACATTGGTTTGTAGCACTATTTAATTTAGGGCTATAGGTTCACACTTCCTCAGATATATGTTACTGCACCACAACCACTACCAAAGTTCCAGTAACCCTCCACTAGCCAGTTGGTACAGCTTTCATATATTTAACTTTACTGTGAATTCAGAAAAATGGGAGCACAAATTTCTTTAGTTTTAATTGTCTAGTTTTTTTCACTAGCACTTGTGAAGAAAAGAATACAGCACTCTGAACTGCTCTCCTTAAAGGGTCTGCTTGAAAGAGTTGCCATTCATTTATGGCAAGAGAGTTCCTACCACTAACTAACACAAATTCCCCACTGCACTTCAACTTTGGTAAAAACCAGTATGGTTTATACTGACCACCTCCTTTCCTTGTGATTGTATGGAATCTATTTATATGCTAAGCAGAGTCTGCCTAGGTGATTAGCTCTAAATCAAACATAAAAAAGAGGTGCACATAGACGTTCTCACAATTAAATATTTATCTTTTCATAACAGCACTGTAAAAGTGAGTCAGAAATAATATTTCTGTTTATTAAATATTAAACAGAATTGTTAAATTATTGAAATATTTATTTGTATAAACAAGCAGTTATTTAATCCAAATTCCAATATTGGGCCTAGCACTGAACTTTATAATACTTTAGATACAATTTTAGCAGTGCATTTTCCCATCCACTCCCACACAAAAGAGGAGAGAAATTTTGGAGTTCTCGTGGTTTTCTATAAACTAATCTTTAAAAGTTACTTATTGGCAATTTTGGATTTAAATTTGGAGACTTTAGAATTGTTTATTTCAAGAAGTTAAAATGCTCTACTTGTTTCAACTTGGAATAGATCCATGAAAGGATCCATAAGTAAAAGCCAGAAAGCTCAAATGGAATATTAGCAAATTTTGAGCTTGAATACACACAAATTGAGCTACGCCATGCATGATATATTTCTTTATATCTATAAGCTGATCACTTATCTGACACTTAAATGGCAAAAAAACAAATATGTGCCAAGTGTTTGACTTAAAAAGAACCTAAAAAAAGATAAGAATACTGTTATTAAAAGTAATTCTATATATGCATTCAAAGTTAAATTTCAAGGTATACTTCTCCCAAATGGCTTTGAGTATACTAAGAGGAAAAAAAAAAAATCACTATGTTTTTTTTTTTTTTTTTTTTTTTTTTTACTTTAAGCACCAAAGAAAGTTGATTAAAAAATGTCTTTCACCTCGATGAAACTTCAGATACCTCGGAAGTTTATGGCTATTGTAGGAGAAAGCCCTGAGAAAAATTCCTTAAATAATGAGGCAATATTTATAATTTCTCTTGACAGGTCTAGAGGAATGTTGTCTTTAGAACTGATTAACTGAAAGACTCAACACACCATTAAGATACAGCTGTCTTCTCAAGTGCCTTCATGGCTCACCATGGTTACCATAGTTTCAAGTTTCAGATTAATATAGAAAACACCCATCAGGGCCTCTCTGGTGGCGCAGAGGTTAAGTGCTGCACTGTGGCGCTGTCGACAGCGGGTGACAACACAAGTTTGACGCCCAGCCGGGGATATTCCCACATGGCGCAGCAGACCTCTCCTGTCATGCTCACTGCTCCCCTCAGCAGTGTATTTCCATCAGTCTGCCTGTTCTGCTTCCCACTCTGTCTCTTGTGAATCGTCTCGCTGCCCCACGCCTCTGGCCTGTATCCCAGCTTGTGTGTATAAATAAATAAATCTTAAAAAAAAACATCAAAAAAATACATAAAGGAAAATATTCCTTCATGTATATTTCTTTTGCATCAATGAAGAAATCTTTACTAAATTTTCTCCCAGACATCTTTTCTTCAAGTTACCTTGGCAAAAATTCTATAATATGACCATGTCTAAATCAATAATTAAAAATGGAATGAAACCCCGGTAATTCATTTTGACCCTATGCACATTAGATTGATAGAGTCATTCTCACTTTTGTAAACTGGGGCATAAGAATTGAGTGACTTTTGAATACATACCTTCAAGGTATGTTACATTCATCTACAGTCTCACCTTAAGCAAACTGTAAAGTTGTTTTTTTTTGGTCTGTTTTTTTAGTATGTGGAGTGTTCTAATTACTTATCAATTGACTTGTCTTGTTTTCTATAAGAAAACATAGTTAAATTTACCCTATTTTGGAATGGAAATTTGCAAGACAGAATGGGAAGGGAAAAAACAAAGATTGTAAAAGAATATGAATCTATGCTGTTGCTTTTTTTAATAGACTGTGGTATCCTATTAACAGCTGTGCTATGTATTTCATCTATAACATCAGTTACAGTGAAAAACATGAATGCGTTTTAACACATAGGTACAAAAACTGCCTATAAAATACCTGAGGCAAATTGAATTATTTATCTATCAATCTATCTATATCTGTCTACCCATCAATAATTCAGTTACCATGTCTAACATAAGGGAAAGAAAGAGAAATAATATCACTATCAAATTAGACATTAAGAAAATTAAATATTTACATCTTAGTAATTCATCAGGATTTAGAAATGAGCTTTTATCTTAGAGTACTTTTAAATTTACAGAAAATCTACAGATATTAATGACACTTTTCATATGACACACTTTTCCCATGTTAATAATGTTTTAATCATAAATTAATGGATCATTATTGTTATATTATCATTAACTAAAATTCATATATTGCTCCCTTAGATTCTCTTACCTAATGCTCTTTTTTCTATTCCAGAATTTCATGCAGGATATAGTTCATGTAGTCAATATGTCTCCTCAGACTCCTCTTTTCTGAAGCAGTTTCTCAGACTTTGCTTATTTTTTAGGACTTTGACTTTTTTTCCAGTCATAAGAATTCTTAACAAGGGAATAAATTGCCTCAAATACTTTATATTTAAAAATTCCATCAGTGAGGGTCTTCCTGGTGGCACAAGGGGTTAAGTCTCAGCACTATCAAGCTATCGGCAGCCATTAAAGCATGAGTTCGATTGCCAGCCAGGGAGGTACCCACAAGGCACAGCAGACCTCTCCTGTCTAGCCTGCTGTTCCCCTTAGCTGTGTATTTCAGTAGCTCCACCTGTTCTGCTCCCCACTCTGCCTCTGGTGAATCCTTTCTTTTTTTAAAAGATTGATTTATTTATGCCTGCAAGAACTGGAGTGTAGGCCAGAGGTGTGGGAATGTGAAAGGATTCACCACCCCACATTGTGTGTCAAGAAAATGTAAAAGTCAATATTTTTGCTGAGTGAATAACTACTTATTGTTTCCAAATGATGGATCTGTAAGAACAGTAGATTTAAAACAATTTAAGTAAATAAGAACAACTTACATTCACTGCTACTCCTTTTATGACCCAGAAAAATGCAGTAGTTTGTGGTATGCCATCCATCCAAATGTATGTAGGTTTATCAATGAACATTACCTCTCTATGTAAGAATCTCATCTTTAAGTGAAGATCATATCACCTCCTATCTGTGGTGTGAATTACTGCACCTTCCCTCCTTTATGACCTAGGTACCTAAACACAGTATAACTATCCCCATCTGTGCTGCTATTCTTTAGAATTTACTACCATGTAAATTTTCTGTAAGTATGCTACTGAATTTTGGCTTTTCTACTATTAATCCATCATTGTTAATCTTTTTGTCTGGCGAGCTTTAGAATAGCTCTGATGTAATGATGGTATATTCCCCAGTGTCCTAACATTAGGAAATCATAATTTTTAATTGCCATCCTAGTCAACTGATAGATTTAATATAGTACCTCTGATAGAGTTTAATCTAAAATAGCCTGTTACTCAAACAAAGAAATTTTGGTTGTGAGAAAAACAAGTAAAAAGAACCAGTACATGATTATAACAAATTACCCAAACTTCTACTATAAGTGACATTATTTTCCACCTACATATCAGACCCACCACAAATATGTTCATTTGCTCATTAAAGAATTGAATACTTTAGGAAGATGAAAGGTGAAACATGTAAGCTTCTGTTCAGCATAAATGCTGCCTTTCTGTATGAATTAAATATATCCTGAATCCAACTGACTTTGATTGATCAGATGAGACCTTAGAGATTTGCCTTACTTGGAAACTCAGAAAGTAGATGTGAGTGTCAGTGTATAGTCATAACCCTTCCTCTACGGCTAGTAAATATTGTTTCTCACAGCTATTTCTTTTTCAAGGCATCTATGAAATCCTGTCACATAAAGCAAAAAATTTAGTTTAGTAACAACAATAAAAAGCTGCATAAGATTCACAAAATATGCATCCTTGTTACAATAATTTCCTTAACTTTTTTATTTATGTGTTACACATAGAAACACATATACTCATTTGCACACACACACACACACACACACACAGGTTTTTTGTTAAAATAATGGAGAGAAAGATTATATGATGACAATAGGAAGCTGATTTATTTATTTATTTTTGTTATTTTTCTTATGAAACATAGGTTATTTCAACAACATGAAAAATATGGACTCAATCTTTAAAATTAATGGGTGATATTAATATATAAGGTTCATTTTCTTAAACTGAGAATAAAATTTTCCCATCTATTAAAAACCGTATGTTTAAAACTAATATTCTGCTAATGTGCTTGCATAATTCATGCCACTTGAATTAAACTACTAATAAAAATGGAACAAGACTTCACTTTTAATTATAAGAAAAAATTCTGAGGGGAGTTTAGAATGTATAGTCCCAGCTGAATATATTGCTATGTACTTTTTTAATATTAAAGTAGAACATTAAACATCTCAGATTCCATATGTGTATATTTATTTCATTCAAATTTTTGGTAGGAAAGCAGAAGCTATCTTAACATTCCTTACCATGTACCATCACTTTAATTAACTTTAGTAGTACACAAACCTTTATTTTTTAATTTTTTTTAAAGATTTATTTATTAATACATACAAGCTGGGGTACAGACCAGAGGTATGGGGTGGCGAGAGGGTTCACCAGCGACAGAGCGGGGAGCAGAACAGGCAGATCAGAAATACTCTGTTGTAGTC
>PVIJ01009447.1:22212-66890 GCA_004024925.1 Scalopus aquaticus
GTATGGAAACAACCCAAATGCCCAAAAATAGATGACTGGATCAAGAAGATGTGGTACATATACACAATGGAATACTATTCAGCATTCAAAAAAGACAAACACATGCAATTCGCAGCAACATGGATGGACCTAGAGGGGATCATGATCAGTGAAATAAGCCAGAAAGAAAGAGAAAAATATCGAATGGTTTCACTTATAAGGAATATAGGGGAGCCAAATAAGAAAGCAACATTCAGCAGGGAAGGAGGGGAGGGGGAGGGCTCAAAAGGGGGGAGGAGGGGAGCACGGAGGACTATGGTGATGGCTCCATTGGTGAACAGGTGGTGGTAACTTATGGGGAATACATAATAATGTAAAAGATACGAATAGCAAAAATAAATATTATATTAAAAAAAAAGAAAAAAGAGAAATACACTGTTGAGGAGAGCAGCGGGCGAGGCAGGAGAGGTCTGCCACACCATGTGGGAATCTCCCTGGCCGGGCGTCGAACTAGCATCGCTGCTGCCGACAGCTCCACAGTGCAGTGCTTACAGTGCTTAACCGCTGCGCCACCCGGGAGGCCCCAAACCTTTATTTTTTTAATAAGGAATTTAACTGTTCCATGGGATTAAAAGTTTCTATTTGGCAGTTTAATTTCCTACCCCTCTTCTTAATACCACTGGTAGATGGACAGCTTCCTTTTTAAAAACTGTTGTCCTTATCAGTTCTCTACAGGACCTGCCACTTTGCTAGTAACCCTGCAAAAAATTCCATCTCACATATTTGTTTTGAACTCTATTTCCTTACACGTGAATGAACACAGTATATTTTCAAGCATGTCAGGATAGTAGTGACTATGTAAAAGATAAACCAGAAAGAAATTTCTATCAGCCTGAAGGCAACTTTAAAATACAGTGAACCCCAGAACACCCTTTTCAAATATATTAACCTCTCTTATTTCTTTCCTTATTTCCACAATGTGACCGTCAATTTAGGCCTAGAACTGAAACATACACTGACAGACAAGCAAAATAATAGATCTCAAAATTTGTTGTACACCATTCTCTAATGAGGAAATATTAGGAGATATATGTCTCGTAATCATAAAGCATGTCTATATAAGAAGAAGGAAACAAAGGATAATTATTTTGAACAGTTTATTGCAAAGTCCCATAAGAGAAACTAAAGTTCCCTAAGTGAAAAGAATGTATATAATTTAGCCTATTGTTTCCAGAGCCCATTTTAGGGCTACTAACACATAGTAGGCATGAAGTAGAACTTGAGAATCTTTCAGTGCACCCAAGCACAAAACCTACTTAACATTCATGCTTTTTGAATGGCAGACGCCATTGCTCTCTATAGAAACAGGCTTTATATTGAAAGGAAGAATGAGCCAAAGCTGAAATGAGTCACTGTATGGCCACATGGCAGTCAACTGAAGCTATCCAAACTCTTGAGGTCAAGCTAGTCATAAGCCACTCCAAGGAATTCCATCATAACTGATACTCTACAAATAACATAAACTCAGTAGAGAAAATGCTTTTCAATGTCTTCTGACATTTATTCTAGTAATAGATTCAACATTTTATTAACTTTTTTTATCAGGATTCTTTATCTCACTGACAGAGTTGCATTAAAAAGTTCAGAGGCTCTTTAGCAATGAAAAAAAAATCTGTCCCTTCACATTAACTTAAAAGGAAACAAAGTTCTGACATACCTCATGATGGTTTTGTCAGTGATTATTGTAAATATCAAATACACAACTGTAAAAATAGTTTGGGGGTACCTGCTTTGCATCATACTTAGCCAGTGAAAAATGCTCATCTGTAAATTGTGTAATGTTCAGGATGGAATTTCTAAAGTCCTTTACACTTCTACCTTTCTATATAATTTGAAAGTAGAATGAGAAAATATGAACTTTTTTTTTCTGATTCCGTACTTCCGATGATGTTCTAGAGAATAATTCTAGAACAATCTTGACTTCACTATTCTAAATCAATAGGTTTATTATAAACTAAATAGAAAACATTCCTATATCTTCTCTAAATAAATAAAATTATAGAAAAAGAGGAATAAATAGGATAGATTTTCTCTAATATCTTTCCATGCATAATAGTTCACTAAATGAAATTCATTAAAGTTCTATTCATCTCTCTTCAAATCAAAAACTATTAAATTCTATAATCATTGAGGCATATCTCGGTCAAAAATTCAATCAAAGCTATTGTATCCATTAATTTTTCCCTTAATTTCTAACTTAATGAAATCAATCAACTACATACTTTTTTTTTTTCAAACCTTATAGACTGTCTAGATATCATGGTTCCTTCATTTAAATCAGTTTGAAGCACTCATCACTCTCTAGTGAACACATTACTTCAAATATAGTTAACTATCAATTCTTGATATAGTTGATTCTCTAAATTTTTCCAAAACCTCTTCAACCTCTTATTTTAAGAAAATATTCCCAAATGACTGATACTTTATGTATCTTATAGCTCATTCATTTTACTCTTTACTGTGATGGTTTATTTTTAACCTTCCAAGAAAACTCTTAGAGATCAGCCAACAAACTAGCAAAATAGACAGATACTGTCATTCTTTCCTTCCTAAGCCATTGCTTACTTGATCTCTCTTCTATTGTTATAATTTGTTACATTATATGTACCAAAGACAAGACAGTTTATGTTTTGACTAATATACTCCCATTATTACCATGTAAATGATGCTAATCTAAGCACATCTATAAATGAACAATTGGAAATTATTCAACCGCTAGGGAGATATGGATATCAAAGGAAAGGCCAAAGTGGCATCTGAAGGGCAGCTTTGTATCCCATCTGTCCTCTACAAAGCGGAGCCAAATCTGGGTCATTACATTCAGCAGGGAGCTTTGAAATACTTTCCAACTTTGTGCAGCACTATGATGACTGTCTTTTGACCTAGTTTTGCACATGAGAAAGGCAAGGCTGCCAGGCAATAGAGGCTGTAACTGTTGGATCTATGCCTTTCTGTTGCTGGAAGGATCCCTAAATTGTAAGCTTTGTGATTCTTTCCCTTTCAAGAAAACGTGATTATGCCCACAGTCTCTTACTGGGCGGCCAATGATCCTTTATATTACTATTTCAGGATACATGCAAATTTAAATTGACCAAGCAGGTCTTAACTTCCTTCAGTGTGAGAATTTAGACTTCTTCCTGACTCTAGGCCTTTGACCTCACTTTTCTTAGAACATTCACTTTATAAAACTTGTAATTATAAATTCTTTTCTACTCTTTTGAGATGTAAATCACTTTAAAAGCCTCATGCAGGTTTTACAATGCAGGATTATTTTTCTCATGGGCTTGGCAGCCCTCTCTCTGAAATGCCAAATTCAAGGGGTAATAGCACTCATATTTCCCCCAGTTATTTATTATTATTGTTATTGAGGTAATTACAATACTGTAATTACAATACTGCATGATTCAGAAGCATAGGTTCACATCTCTTCAGATATGTTACCACACCACACCCACCAATAGGGCACAAAATGTTCTCAGCCATATTCCATTAGTGCCCTCCCCTTTTTGTTCCACTTTTCACAGTTCCCCTGTATAAGCTTCAAATCTTGAGTCATGTTGTTAGGGTTTCCTTTTGGTTTGGTTTGTCTGACTCTTTAGTTTCTCTATGTTGCACATATGAATGAACCCATCTGGTATTTGCTTTTCTCCTTCTGGATTATGTTGCTTAGCATAATCACTTCCAGTTCCATTCCTGTTGTCTCAAATGGAAATTGTTCAACTTTTTTTAAATTGTTAAATCCTATACTCTGATACATCAAAGTGAAGGTCTATAAGTTTTACTGTACCTGTATATGCAAATTGGACAAGGTCCCAGAGGGCATTGGGGTCTATGCCTTCCATCTTGATCTCCTCTTGCTTGGCTTCACAAACGTCACTTGTAAACATGGCAGCAAAATAGTCGGAGACTGAACTCAGAACAAGCCTGAAAGAGTCATAGGATCTAGTTTAGGCCATGGATGGAAAGCATAAAAATGCTGTCAACAAGTATGCAGAACAGATGGGACATCTTTCTATCCTTATCTGCCAGTCTATCTCTCTCTCTCTCTCTCTCTCTCTCTCTCTATCTATCTATCTATCTATCTATCTATGTCTCTCTCTCTCTCTCTCAATCATCCATCTATTATCTATCTACTTATTACGTTATGGAGGTATGTGCTTGAAAATTTGATTTAAGAAATTTTGTCCCAACTTTTGGTCACAGAGCATTCTGGTACATTTTCTTCTATAATTTTTAATATTTCTTCCTTTCACATTTTGACCTTTCCTTTTGGCTAGAAATTCAAATTTATTTCCCTCTCTATCTTCACTGCTTTTTATCAGATTATCTACTAAAGAAATTAATTTATCCTAGTGAATTAATACCATGTATATTATGAATTTGTGTCCTGAATAAATATTTTCTCTCTTCAAATTCTTTTCTAGTTTGCTTGACTGTTCTTGTGCCAAAACATAATTATAACTATACTTCCCCTTAATTTTTATTTAATTATTGTGGACTTTCATTTTTCAAAATCAGTTTACAGTAATTGAGAGCTTCAAATAAGTTAAATAAAATTTAGATTAAAAATGCACAGAATTTCTGATGTTATTTGGGAATGGTTGGTATATCAATTATATGAATTTAGTCAATACAAAAGTATAAAATATCACTCCCTGTGTTCAAGATATTTTTTCATCTAGATTAATTCTATTTCTAGGAATCTAATAGTATATGTTTCAATAATTGAGAATAATTCACAGGTTGTTGAATATTGGTTCATTTTACACACCATCTTTTACTGTGGGGCTTTTTACTATACTTGATTCCAAGTGTTTTAAAGTTTTCTAAATTTCTCTTGATACTCCCACTTTTTTATTAATTATATCCATCTTTTCCAGTAGATATTTCAAAATTTGTCCTTACTTTAATGTTCTTTATAGATAAATTTAACAACTAAATCATCTGTATGCTGATTTTCATTTTAACAACTAAATCATCTCTACTCTGAATTCACTCTTTACCATGGAATATATTTTCCTTTCTATCCCATGTATTAAATTTTAGTTGTATAGACATACTGTCCACTCTTCTAGAAGAGGAGAATCTAAAGAGAAAGCAACATTTTAAATTTCAGGTTTTTTGATTTCTTAATTATGTTATGCCAACAACTTTTTGATGGTTAAAAATGTTTTGATACATTTTGGTTTCTGGTGATTTATTGTGCATTTAATGAGAATTATAATTTTCATTTCGTTAAAAACCTTTAGTGAAAATGTAAATTAAAAAAAATCAGCATAGTAGTTGACATTATATCCTAATTTTAAAGAAAGAGAACTGTAAGCAAAAGTGTACTATAGTTGAAGTTTTTCATAGTTGCTTGAATTGATTCTGAAACTTCTTTATGAATAAAGGAAGTTAGTAAATTTTGATGATCGAAGAGAAAGGTTGCTCACTGATGGAAATAAAATTATAAATATGAAAAGGGAGAAAACATTTTTAAAACCCTATGATGTTATGTTAATGTTGGCAGTATCAGTGTGAATTTATAGTGTTTAATATTTAATAAACAGAAATATGCATATGAGTGTACATATGTATGTATATTAAGAGCATCTTGAAAAAATAACAAGAATGAAAAAATAACAAGAAAAACACAAGATGAGCTGGAAAATATTTTGCTCCAGAAAGTAAGTGCTCAAAAGTGATTGGGATTTGGGATATGTCAAAAGAACTAAATGTGATTCTTAACACTTTGTGGTCCGCTCACGTATTAGTACGTGTTTTTGTCACCAGTATCAGGTGGCCGCTCATGTATTAATACATGTTCATCTAGTCTCCGGTTTTTCATGCCATGGTGGATTTATTTGGAACTATTAGGAGCTATTTCTTTGATCGTACTCTGTCTAGAAGCTTTACACATTGTTTTGGTGAAAGTGTAAGGTGTTTTATGAGAGATATTAGTTTTTTTAATGTCCAGTAGTTCAGGAGTTGTGTGTGTATTATTGAATGCTTATACCATTCATGTGGTGGCACAGAAAATGGCTGGCCCCAAGGGCTGGTAAATTTAAAGGGCATTGGCACATAAAGTGTTAACATCTGTATTCTAAACAGCAATAACATTTTTATTCACTTTTCTAAGAACACTGTAAGAGAAAAGAAAGTAAAAAATGTCAACATAAGGCATTGTTGTATTAAAGTTTTCATATTTTTCAAATCAAGAGAAATTACTTTCTTTGATTACTGAGTTTGCAATTGTACCTGATATTTTTTATTTTCATATAACTAAAGACCAAGGTCAAAGTTAGCTTCAACCAGGGAGATATTTCTCTTTGAACTGAAAAAAAATTCAATGTCTATTTATACATTTAAGAGGTGCTTTATGAGAGCCATAATTTTCTATTAACAATAATACTTAAGGTGGAAACACACTTAAAGTTACCAGTTTGTTAAATGTTTAACTTGATAGTTATAACAAAATATATCAATTCTTTATACTCTTAAAATTTGACAAAAATATGACATGTATATCTTCAGATATTTATTACATAACAATTTTATTAATCAGTGTCAAATTATCAATCTTATGAACTGTTATATAAATTACTATATAGCATATATCTGTGCATATAAACATACATATATCCATATATATATATATATATATATATATATATATATATATATCCCTACATACATATATACATACACACACACACACACACACACACACACACACACACACACACACATTTCCTAGTACAAAGAAGTATATCCCCAGAAAGTAATGTAAGAGTTTTATTTGCAGCAAGGTCACATCTTATGAAAAAAAAAAAAAATATGTGGCACAGAATTCAATCTCAATTACATGAAATTTTCTTAATCAACTGTAACATACATACTTATGCTCTATGTCTCTAACTTGGCAAAAGAAATGCAGAAAACTTTATATTGCATTTAGATTTTGCAACAAATAATATTTGAATTATATTTTAGAAGAGTGATATAATGCATAACAGAAATAATATGTTTATGTGTGCATATATAGTTTTCATTAATGCAATGAAAGTAGGAGCAAAAATGGCATAAATAAGTGAATGCCTGCAACCATTTTGAAAAATCTCTTATTGAGGTCACCACAAATTTATTTCCTTCCATTTCTATTAAATTTACTAAGTCCCTCTCCAATTTATTGTGGTATTTGACATTATTGATCTCCCACTCCTTCTCTAAATCCCTTTTTCAGCTAAGGCAGTACAGAATTTCTTATCTAAGTGTACTTTGATTCACTAACTTCTCCTATTCTGACTCCTGGACCCTTTCCTTGCCCCAGGTTTTTTTCTTTAGTCGTCTAAACATTGGGGTTAATTTTTGCTGCTTCATAGTCATCCTTGAGCATGGCCTTTATTATAGAAGTTATGATGGTTCTAAAGTTTGCCTTCTGTGGGGCGCGGTAGGTCCGCCATTGCGAGATGGCGCCGGAGGAAAGAGGAGGTGGAACTTTAAGAGTGGGTAAACAGGATAGCCACAGCCCGTGATGTTCACGTGTACAGCGGCTTTAGAGCTCGTGTGCGCGTGATCACTAAGACCATTGGTCGGGCCCAGTTTGACCTTTGTAGTAAGATGATTGGTGGAACAATTGTATATAAGGAGGACAATAAAGTGGGGAAGAGAGAGAAGATGGAGGAAGATTAAAGAGCCATTTTGAAGATCGCCTCCGAGTCGCGTCTTTCTCCCTGCTGGACAGGGGAACCGCGCGCGACAGCCTTCTATCATTAATACCTACCACTCAAAATTGCCAGCAGATGCCCCAGCAGCATTTCAGGAGGACCAAAGCTAAACTCGGCCTCTCTATAAGATTTCCATTCACATTTACTTCCTTGTTTCTAATTGATGCACCACCAATAGAAAGAAATGTCATAGCAGATATTACGAAGTCATCAAGTAAGTCTCTTTGTGCTTCATTGCCTATATGAAATAAAACCTTTCCTTTTATATCAGACTTTGCAACTGAGACCCCATTCTGAGGAATACTTATGCTACCAGAGCAAGTGACATTAGCACCTTATTCTCAGCTGCTCCTTCTCTGTAGAGTCATACGGGTCCAACGGTCCAACAGACAGTCTCACTTGCCAGGAGTCTATGTCCTCCTGTTCTGCTACCTTATCCTCCAGCCTCCACAACTCACCCCAGTGGTGGGGCCCCTGGCAATCACTAATAAAACCATGGTATAAAATGCTGCCTTTTCTCAGGGTCTGACTTTTCTTGGGTAAAGATGCAGTGAGGTTCCACTGAGATCACATCCTCATTTACTCCTTCCTCCCCTCTATCCTACTTCCTTTCGTCTCCAGAAATCTAAATAAACCATGTAAACTGAATTCAATCACCTCTCTACTTCCAGGGAACCCGACTTATGACACTCTTCTTGAAGATGTTTCTCAATTCATCTCTTACTCAACAATTATATAATCATTATTTAATGCTTGGATTAACTCTAACAGATTCCTAGATCAATCAGGTTTTTTTTTTTGTATATTTTCTAAAGCTGTACCATTTTTTAGAGATAACTTTGTAAATTATGATAGACAGTCAATTGTTATTAATGTATGACTTCTGTAGCCAGATAGCCTAGGTCTGAATTTCATTTTCACTCCTTATAAAATTCATAACTTGAATGAATGTCTTTATTTTTTCATTATTAATTCTATAAAAGAAAAAGCAAGGAAAATAAGAATTTCCATTTCCTTCAGTTCAAAATGGATTAGAAGATGCAAAGCATTTCAAACAGGTCCTGATACATACTCAATGATTGTTCACTAGCATTATCATCATCGTCATCACCACTATCACCACCATCACCGCCATCAATGACTTATATTACTCCCCTCTCTTAAGAACCTATATGGCTGTATTATTACTCATATCATTTAAAATTCAAACTTCTCTCCCATTTTCCAGTTTTTCAATTAGTATTCTACTTTCTCCTGAGTCAGTAACTTTTCCCAGACACAACTTTTTAATTTTTCATGTCTAAAACATTTTACTCATTTATTTAATATTTCCTGCACTTGGAATCAAAACTACATATTTCAGTTGCAATTATTTGTCATTATAATGTTTCTTATTTATCCTATGGATTACTCTGTCCTCAAGATTACTGCAAACATCATGAGAAGTTTAATAATCCTTTTGCATCACCAAAATGGCTTAGATCAGTGCTACTATATGTTTGATAAACATTTTCTCTTAATTAACATAAGAAAGGGTGCTGCATGAACTGCTGAATTTCACTGGTAGGCATAAAGAAGACATTAAAATGATATATATATGTGATGGGAAAGCAAAAGAATTTTCTTTCTCTTCTCTTGCATTTTTCCCTAGTTTTATTGAGAGATTATTGACATAATATCTGTGATATTTTGTGTGTAATATGATGACTTTATACACATACACATTGAGGCATGCCTTTATCAATAATGACAAAACTAACCTTTGTGTCTTATATTTCATTTTTGGCTTAAAGTCTATTTTGTTTGATAAAAATATAGCTGTCCTTGATCAATTTTGTTTTCTATTTGCTTGGAATATCATTTTCTATCTCTTCAGTTTGAGAACTATGTATTTGTTAAAGATGAACATACCATGGGGAACATATAATTGACTCTCATTTTCCACTCTATTATTTTTATTAGATAATTATTTGTGTAGTAATTGTTGATAGTGAGGACTTATAATGACATCCTTATTTTTTTCTGATTGTTCTGCCTTTCCCTTGTCCCTTTCTTCCACTTTTACTGATGATTTTTCCATAGTGGTATCGTCTAATTCCTTTAAGTATATATTATAGGTTTTGCTTTGTGTTTACCATGAAGCTTACATAAAATATCCTATAGATGTAACAGTTTATTTCAAACTGATAACAACTTAACTTTGACAGCATGCAAAAACCTTACTTTTTTGTTCCCTATGCTATGTTTAGATGTCAGAATTTACCTCTTTATACTGCATATCCACTAAATAAATTGTATAAATATAGCTATCTTTAATAATGTTGTCCTCTAAACTTTATACTACTGATAAATGTTTAACATGCTATTATATTAGTGTTAGATCACACTGAATTTGGTAATATATTTGACTTTACTAGTATGGTTTACATCTTTATGTTTCCATGTTATTAGTTTCATTTAATGAACCCCTTTCAGTGTTTTTGTTTTTTTTTTAAAGGGAGATCTAGTTGTGATGTACTCACTGAGCTCATAAACTTACATTGGTGTCTGCGCATTTGACAAAATTGGTGCCTCTTCTTGATGCCTTTGGCAGTCAGCTCATCCAGAGATTCTGGGGGGGGTTGTCTTGTATTTGCGGACAGATTGCCTGTTGGGGTCCTTGAGTGCTCAGGTCTTGTGCTTAGGCACAACTAATGTACAGGGTCAGACTCACTTGAACCTGAGGAGGCAGCCAGGAGCCTTAGGTCACTGGAAATGAGCCTGAAACTATTGGATCTAAGGTGACTGACCTGGGTGTGTAGCCACAAGGATAAAACTGGGTGCTTGATTCCTAGTGTACAACGTGGCAATAGGGACCACTAGGTCAAATCAGGCATCTGGGTCCACAGGGTCATAGTTGTATTAGGGATATTTGGGAACTTGGTTTCATGGGAACCCGAGAGGAAGCTTGACCATGGGGGTGTCTTGATACTGGGGTGAAGTGGAAGCCTGCCCCGTGTGAGTCAGCCCGTAGCCAGGGATCTTGGAGCTAGCTTGAAGGTTTGTTGTCCTGCACAGGTCTGATGCTGGGGTGAGCCTGAGTATGTGGGAGACTGTTTCCTTCCTACCTCTCATGGGGTCGGTCTGGCATCAGGGGTATTGGGGGCCTGTGGGACAGGATCTGCTTCAGTGCTAGGGTGACTCAAAAGCCTGGTTTTCTGGTGTTTGACCTGATTCGGTTCAGCTGGGACCCTGGATTCACAGTACCCTGCCTGTAGGTTGGTTTCTAAAGAGCTGCTAAGAAACCTGCGGTCAAAGGACCCTCCTTGGATGATGGCGGCCAGCGGTCTCTGGGAAGCGCTGAGCCTGGGTTCATGGGACCCATAGGGCTACAGACACTGCCTGGGGCTGGAGGAATTGCCTGCAGCCACAGAATCCAGAAGGAACTGGGAACTTTTTTTTTTAATGCAGTTTGAATAGATTTTCCTATTTATTTCTGTCCAATATGCTTATAACAATGGCTAAAGGGGGAAAAACTTCACAAACTGAGCTATATTTCATTATATACATATACATTACTTGGCTGGCTGAGAAATTTAGATGGAAATTAGAATTAACAAAATGAAGAGGTGAGTAATTCTCCTCCCATCAAAAAAAAATTAGCTAAATAAACTTTCTATCAGCATGGAAAAACAAGCTACTCTTACTCCTGAGTATCAATATCTATTTTGCACATGGAAATATTTTTTACTCTATTTAACATGTTTGAAGTGTTACTAAATAACATCATGTCAGTTTCCACTTTTAGCCTCAACTGTTTTGATAATTGAGTTGATAATAATAGTGCTTGGTAAAGAACATTAAAATAATAAATATGCTTTTGAAATAATAAATTTATTCTCAAACATGAACAAAAATGAAAACAAATCATGATGCATTTTGAAATATACAATGTTTTGCTCTCCAGATTAGGATTCTTTTTTTTTCTCATCAAAGGTCACTTTATGTTTCCTTTAAGGTTTTATTTAATCATAAATTTATTACATACTCGTTCTAAAGAATTTAAAGAACACGTATGTCTATACAATATTAAAACAAAATGATAGCCCTCCTCATGCTGGTCTTAGAGTCCTACCCACCAGAAATAATCTTTGTAAGCTGAATGTTCTATATCCTTCCACATGGTTTCTGTGCACATAAAGTTAGAAATAACTTTATTTCTGACTCAGTGTATGTTAACTATATAAGATTTTCCTATTTATTTCTGTGCAGCGTGCTTATAATAATGTTTAAGGGGGGAAAAATGTCACAAACCGAACTATATTACATTACATACTTACACATTATAAAAGAGTAGACCCTGAATGTCCCATAATTTTTATTGTTGAAAATTTGACTGTCCAAATATTAATATTGATATTGTCAGTCTAATTTTTAGCACCTAATTTACTGATTACAGGCAACCTATATATCGAAAAATCCTTTATATTTGGTATTCAAGGATTTACAGTCAAATGTTTTGGTTCACTTGTTGCTAATCAGTTATTCTAGGCTATTTGTGAGAAGTCTATATTTATTTTAGGATTTCTCTGAGGGCCTAAAGCAAAGATGAATTCAGAATTTTGATGATTTTTTTCATGCTGAAACCTTGAAACTATTGATGCATCATCTTTTTTTTTTTTTTTTTAAAGATTTATTTTTTTTATTTATACATACAAGCTAGGGCACAGGCCAGAGGTGCGGGGCGGCGAGAGGGTTCACCAGAGACAGAGCGGGTAGCAGAACAGGCAGATCAGAAATACACTGCTGAGGGGAGCAGCGGGCGAGGCAGGAGAGGTCTGCCGCGCCATGTGGGAATCTCCCCGGCCGGGCGTCGAACTCGCGTCGCTGCTGCCGACAGCTCCACAGCGCAGCGCTTAACCACTGCGCCACCGGGGAGGCCCTTGATGCATCATCTTAAGACCTTTTAGACCTTAACTACCAAAACATATGCCTAGCAATTACCTGATGCATCTACATAGACATGACATTTATTTAAATTGACAGTTGTGGCCTACATCAGGTTAAAGAAATACATGCAATATACCCAGTCTATAAACAAAACATTTTATAGTGTCATTTGATGGTAACAATCTGTTAATTTAAATATGAATTCATTTGAAAATTTTGTTATGAGATAACATGAAATTATGACCTTTATAAATGAATATATAGAGAGTGCTTGTGATAGAAGCTTACAATGCCTTTCCTAAAAAAAAAATCTTACTTTAAATTATTTTCCATTATTTGAAATAACTATTATAATTCCATATTTTCCAGAGCTAAAGATTGCAATATCATATATATATATTGTCCAAAGACAACACTTAGATTTTATAATCAAAATATGAGGATAACTTAAAAACCTATCAGTTTGTTTTTATAACTAAGATGACTATATTTTAATCAAAAATATAATTTTACTTTAATTTGTTGTTTTATTTTGCATAGTATAAATAAGGAGATGCAATATATGTGCAGTTACTAAAAACAGTGCTTGGCCTTTATCCGATGCCCCATAACTATTTTCCCACTTTTTTTAGTATACATTTAATTTAAAATCATAAATGTAAATTATGTAAATTATTTTACACATATATGTAAATGATATGTAAAATAGTGCTAAAAGTTAAAACAATGGTGCAAAGAAAATATAATTTAGGCTTAACTTTTTCTTATAACATTTAAGAAAATTATAGATGATTGACAATAATACATCTAATTAAGTACCTAACATAAATATTAAAATGTTTTGAATAATAATTGCTAAAGTAATATTTTGTTCAGATGTTTCAGAGTGATCTAAGTCATGAAACATTTTATTTCTCAGTCACCTGGCTTCTTATAAAACAAAATGCATAATTAATAAACAATTTAGAAAATAATACAAAAATTCAAGGAAAAAAGCAATAAGGAAAAAAATGTAGAATGTAATTAAGATAAAATCTCAGTCTATTGATTTAAATTGTCTCATGTTAATAATAGCAAATTAATACCAATAAAAGATTAGAAATAATATGTAAATTATATTAAATGCCATTCAATTTAAAAAATATAAATGGACATTTGATGTGCTAAATACTGTTGAGTTGTTTTCTCAAACAAATATGTATATGACCATTTAACTAATTTGTAAGGTAACAAACAAATTTAGCTACATTCTCAAATTAAGAGTATCTCTCACAATACATTTTTAATATAGACCCTATCTAGATGATAGCTCAGGGAAATTTGCATATTTGCCATATATTTTACAGTATATGAATGCCTCAATAATAATTATTCTATGTTAATAGCATTTGCCAATTGTAATGTAACTGCATAGAAATATTTGAAAAAATGTATGAACAGCATTTTATTAGAATTGCTGCTATAGTTAGCTGACAGATTGAACCCTACATAACCTAAATTAGTTATTCAGTGTCAAGTATTCCTTTTTATGCATTTCTATTATATTGGCTCAAATTTGATTTCCACATTTTGATGTTGCTATCATGGGAGAAATATAGCCTGTTTTTCTGAAATCTTTTTAACAGTGCACACTTAAATGCATGTATGTTATCAAAATAATATAATTTTTGTTCAACCTCTGATATTGGCCTATTTTTTTTGACTGAGGTAACATTGGCTTATAATATTGTGTAAGATTCAGAGGAATAGGCTTGTACTGCTGCTGATGCCTATTATATTACACCTATCACCAAGGCACTCATATTCTACCAACATAGTCCATTAAACTCTCCCTTATTTGCTCTCAACCATCCCTTTCCCCTCTTGTAGCCTCAGTTTAGGATAATATAATTTAAATTTTAAACAAAGAGAAAAGAAGAACATTACAACATTTTTTATCCATGGATAATTTACCCTCTTTATTTATTCACTATTACTAATATGTTAGAAGTGATACATATCAAGGAAATCTAAGGATATTTGAACATATATTCATCTATTTAAAAATAATCAGTATCAAAAACTAAATCAAAATTATTTTTCTCATTCAAAATTTAAAAAATTGGGGGCCTTCCTGGTGGTGCAGGGGTTAAGTCTCAGCTATCATCAGCCACTTTGGAATTAGTTTGATCCCTGGCCAGGGAAGTAACCCACGTGGCTCAGCAGACCCCTCCTGCCGCACCCACTGCTCCCCTCAGCAGTGTTTTTCAGTGGATCTACCTGTTCTTCTCCCTACTCTGTCTCTGGTGAATTCAATCACCACCCCTTCCACCCCTCTGGCCTATACCTTAGTTCTTGCATGCATAAAGAAAGTTTTAAAATCTTTCAAAAAAAAAGAGTAAAGTATCAATATAAAATTTAATGAATTTCCTAAGTAAACTTATAGTAATACATATGGCATAAAATAATCAGATGTCTTGTTCATGAAACTTAGAATTCTCAATAATAAATATATAGGGAGGAAATATACAGGGAGGTTTAAAAGTATACCAGCTTTCAAATATATTGGACCTTAAGAATAATATTATGTCATAAATTATTAAATGCAAAATAAGGATGCTGAATGAAGTGTTAAGAATTTTTTAGTTGAAATGAGAATATATACCCAAAATAACTTGATTTTTTTTTAATTTGGGCAAAAAAGCACAGCTCATTTCAGAACTTAGATGTGCCCTCCTTATTAAAATTTATTTCTACTTGCTAGGACTGTAAGTCACATACAATAGAGCATCTATCAATGCTAGTTATAAGAAGTTTTATTTTAGAAATATTTATATTTTCTTTATTTTTAAAAAAGATCAATTACAATAGTGCTGTAGCACATAACAAAACAGAAAAAAGTAAAATAAAAATACTCAATTTCTTTAGAAATATAGTTTTTTTTTTGTTTGTTTGCTTTTTTTAAGGGAACATTGGTTTACATTGTTGTTTGTATTTTGGGAGTATAAGCTCCTCCCCCTTTCCGGTGATGTTACCATAGTGTTCTCGCCACCAAAGCATCCATAGTCCACCACCAAAGTCCATTATGCTTCCTCCCCATTTTGTGCTTGCCCCTTTCACTTCCCCTTCTTGGTGTCTCAGTTCCATAGTCTGCTTTCCAGGCTACTTTTTGAGGTCGGTTTTATTTGACTCTTTGTCTGGTTGCTCTATGATCCTAATTCTCTAATCTGAATATTCTGCAGACTGCATACCAACCTATCTCTTTTAAACACTGGAATGCATATTTCCAATAAAGATAGGTTACTCTACCTATGGGCAGGTATCTTCCGGTTCCCAACAATCAAGATAACATCGCAGAGTTGCTGTTGTTTCAAGTAATTTTCCATCTTTCTGAAGGTTTGCTCAGCATGGTGAACAGCCTGATAGAATTCTTCAGAGCTACTGGAGTCCGTATCACTTTGAGGTGTCAGTGAGTGTCCCGTTCCTGACAGCCTATAAGCAACACATAAGAAAATACAGTGTTTAAAAAGTGCCACCTCCAATATTGTGAGTCAATAAGCAAGGATGCTTAAAAATTAATTGATTAATTAAAATAAATGTGCTACCAATTGTCCAGAACTACAAAAAGATTTTTAAAATTTTATGGGGACAGTCAATTCACCTGTCCTTATTTTCATCATTATTAACGTGTCAAAAAACTTTTTTGGAATCAGTGATTTACTTCAGGAAGCAATGAATGAATTATAAATTAGCTTGATTTTCTATGCTTAAAAAAACTTAAAGGATATATTATCTCTACTCATTAGGGCATAGACCTTAAGTCACAGAAATAATAAATTTCTAATATGCCCATTCTAATATTAATTATTAATAAAAGATAATTTAATCCATTTGACCTTGAGGCAGATTTCTTAGCCATCCTATTCTAAATTATAATTCTGTAAATTTATAGAAGTTGATTATTTTTATTCTGAAAAATTATGAAATGTGGCTTATGAAAATGGTTGTCAACTAAACTATAAGGTATATTGTTAAGGTTCATATTCTGTACCCAATTATTTAAACAAAAATAAACAAACTAAATGTATTAGCTCAGTACTTATAAACATTTCAATTATGTATATTAATAGATGCATAGTAAGACATATGTGATATATTCGACCTTATGATTTTGAAAGGGACATGATTCTTAAATTTGACTACTGCACCTACTAATATCTTAGACTATATCACAATGAAGACTTTAAAAACCATACTCGAGGGTGGCATAGCTGATGAGGAGGATCCCAATATTACCACAATTAAAATAACAAATTGTTTTAAAAAAATAAATATAAACCGTACTCCATATCAAGGAGAAAACTCTCAGTATACTTAGATGTGTGATAAATCCGGCAGACCCAAACAATTGTTGTGATAATAAATCCTTCAGGGAACTTAAAAATGAAAATGAATTAGTCATGAAAATATAGCTTATTTCAAGATAGAAAGCCTAAGTCATGACAGATGCAATATTAGAGCAAATACTGAAAGAAATAAAGTAATGCAATCTAAGTGTTTGCTGGGATAATAATAAATATGGAACAGAAGATAGAATTTGACAGGTTTTATTCAAAGTAAAAAAAAAATAATTACTGTCATGATAGTACCTTACATTATGTAATATAGGTATACTAACAAATCTTGAATCAAATGTACATTTTTTTAGTTTGAAAGTAAAATAAAAGAAGACCTAAAAGAAATTGTTCAGAAATAAGTGTGTGTGTGTGTGTGTGTGTGTGTGTGTGTGTGTGTGTGTGTTAGCTCAACTTCATGCCTAGATTTCTTTCTAACAGTTCTTAGGCTTTGAGTTTTTCATATTTTATCTGAAAACAAGTGACTTTTCTTGAAATTTGATCCAGCTGTCAGAGAAATGGCTATGCTTGATTTAACTTCCTTTTCTCCCATTAAAGTTACTACAGTGCTTGCACATTTTCTCATAAACTTTTCCTGTACTCAGGTTTGAGTAGGACTTGTCCTTGAACTTTGACTCATGATTTATAAAGGGCTTTCCAATCAGAATACTTAGGATATTAAGCTAATTTTTTTTTATTTACCTTTCTCATCACATAGCAAGCTTTATTCGTTCAACAAACGAGACATTAAAACGTTAGGACAGAATTAGATAAAGATTCTATCTTTATGATGTTTTCTACAGGTAAGGAAAATTTTGACTTTGGATGACATTTATTATTGTCTAATTGTTTTAAATATATTTTTCAGCCTAAATAAACTTTCTAGTCTCTTTTTTTTTAAAGATTTATTTATTTATACATACAAGCTGGGGTACCGGCCAGAGGTGTGGGGCGGCGAGAGGGTTCACCAGAGACAGAGTAGGGAGCAGAACAGGCAGATCAGAAACACACTGCTGAGGGGAGCAGCGGGCAAGGCAGGAAAGGTCTGCCACACCGTGTGGGATTCTCCCTGGCTGGGCGTCGAACTCGCATCACTGCTGCTGACAGCTCCACAGCTCAGCGTTTAACCGCTGTGCCACCAGGGAGGCCCTCTAGTCTCTTTCTAGAGAGACTAGAATGTTATGACACTGGATTTGTTATCTTTATTATAGACAAACAATATAAAGCATCAAACTGCAAAAATGCTATTTTAAATGTCCATTGTGACTTCCCAACAGATTATTTGGGGCTCCAGGCATACTATTTCTTTCCCTTGGAACACCACAACTTATATAACAATAATGTTACATGGAATGCATAAGGAATATGCAGATATAAATGCCACATTAAAAACTTAAAATATGAAAGAGAAAATATTAAAAAAGAAAGAGCAGAGAATCTATTACATCCCAAATTAATTCATTCATTTGGTAGGTACAAGTTCCAGATGGATCTTGAATAATAATTAGATTATCACAAATGCAATCAGGTAGTGATGATAATTATACCTGACATTCCAGATGTGATAGTTTTACAGAGGGAAATCAACATAGACCCTGGTAGTTAGTATTCAGCTGTCAACTTGGCATAACAATTTTTTTCTCAATCAACATTATTAGGGAAATAAGAACTTGTTTACTTTCTCCTACCAAGAACATCAGCATCACTTCAATATCTTACCACAAGGGGATGACAAGTCTCCATTTCCATACATTTTGTTAGAACATTGAACACCTTGATATCCCATTACATCATGTGCATCCAACACATTGTTGGATCTGGAGGTAAGAAGTTACAAGCATGCTAGATGTCTCACCAAAAAGTGGGTGAAAAATCCTACAAAAATTCATGTTGATAAAAATTCTAGGGGTACAATAGATTGAGTATGTTAAGTAACTTTAAAGTGATATTCCTTATACAACCTGCCACTAAAAATAAGGCATGAGGTTTGACTGGTTCTTTTGTTGGAAACAACATAAAAAATTTAGGTGTTCTTTCCCTACTGACTATCCAATAAACTATAAGTCTACAGGCTTTGATTGAGGCCCAGACCAAGAGAGACCTCTGCCATAAGTTTGAGCTGTTGAACAAGCTGTTCAGCTTCTCTGGTCATATGACCCAGAACAAATGATGGTAGAAATATCTGTAGCTGATGGGAACACTAGGAGTATGTGGCCACCCCCCCCCCAGAGTATTATAACCCAGAAAGACTGGAGCAAAATCATAGTTCTTTTTTCAATAGACATTACCTATTTGAGAATTATCTCCTGATATACTATCATACTTAGAAAAGCTTGAATGCTGCCCAGGAGACATCTGTGAAATGCTTTATAAACTCATAAAGGAAAATGTGTGCATCAACAGTCCATCATTACATAGAGATGTTAAATGAAAAAAAAAAAACATGAGCTCCAGAAGCCTCAGAAATAAATTGCATATATGTGATTCAGACTTTCTGGTACCTATATCTGATGTTTTGTCAGTTCTACCTTATCCAATACCTATGATGTTGTATTCATTCTCTATTGATAGTAACTAATGACCACAACATATCAGTTTTAAACAGTATAAATCCTGTGTGTCAAAAGTCCAGTTAGTATGTGGCTCCTTGGCTTCTTCTCAAGTCTACAGTAAAGGTGTTGGTCATGTTATATTATCATTTCAAGATTCAACCAGGGAAGAGTCTGTGTTCGTGAGCGCTCAGGTTATTTGTGAAATCCATTTGTAGAATCCATTTGTAAAATCCATTTGTAGAATGCAGACTGGTCTCTTGCTGCCTTTCACTTTAATGATACTGTCAGCTCTAGAGGCCTTCCTAGGGTCTTAGAGGACACTGCCAATTATTAAATAGCACTCACACATTCTAGAAGCCATTTACAATTCTTTCTCATATGATTCTCCTAGTATGGCTGCTTTCTTTATCAAATCAGCAGAGAGGACCTCAAAAAAAGAGTCTAATTGAAGAATTAGATTATGTTTATTATACGTAGTATATAGTATGAAATAATCACAGAGTTAAATTGCATAATCTTTGCCATAGACCCTTGGTTAGAATCAACAGTAGGTCCATCCATACTCGAGTGGAGGGAGTTAAACCAAGGCAGAAGTTACTGAGGTCATTTTAGCTTTTTATATATCATAGACCTCAAGAGGAGAAGCTGAGAAGTTATTTCAGGAAAAGTGAAATCATCAATCAGCTTTATAAATGGAACTGGCATAGTGGCCTCTCTCATTATAACACTCATAATCTAGGGACAATATTTGTTTTTTTTTTTTAAGATTTATTCATTTATGCATACAAGCTGGGATATAGGCCAGAGGTGTGGGGTGGTGAGAGGATTCACCAGAGACAGAGTGGGGAGCAGAACAGACAGATCTACTGAAGTACACTGCTGAGGGGAGCAGTAGTGGAGGCTGGAGAGGTCTGCATTGCAATGTGGGAATCTCCCCGGGTGCGTATTGATACTCTCTCATGCTGCAGTGGCTCTGGATAGCCTCATAGTGCTGAGCTTAACCCATTGTACCACCATGGAGGCCTATAATTTAGGGACAATATTTGAAAGAATATACAGTCCCAATGATGTGGATGTGGGAAGATTGTTACCTTCCGCACGACACTGAGTCTCTGAAAGAAAAGCAAAAGAGAAAGGAACTGAGAAAATAGTTAAACAGTGGTTGAAAATGTTTCCCAGTTTGATGAATACTTTAGTCTTGAGATCCAAAATAATCTCGGTGAACCCAAAGCAGGATAAATACAAAATAAACCCCAAATAAGCACATTAAATCAGTGACAAAATGGTAATTTTTTTAATACAAGATCTTGGGACAACCTGTTGTACATTAAAAGTAACTCAGGTCATTAGCTAACATTATAAATTTCTTTTTTTTTTAAGATTTATTTATTTATGCATACAAGCTGGGGTACAGGCCAGAGGCATGGGGTGGCGAGAGGGTTCACTAGGACAGAGTAGGGAGCAGAACAGGCAGATCAACAGAAACACACTGCTGAGGGGAGCAGCGGGCGCAGCAGGAGGGGCCTGCTGCACCATGTGGGAATCTCCCTGGCCGGGCGTCGAACTCGCATCGCTGCTGCCAACAGCTCCACAGTACAGCGCTTAACCACTGTGCCACCAGGAAGCCCGGCTAACATTATAAATTTCAAACATGATTCAGATTAAAATGGTAAGCATTAAAGGCAAAACTATTAATTTAGAAGAAAAAGTAGTAGGGAGCATACTTTTATATGATTTGAGTTGACTGCATTCTTAAGCAAGTCATAAAGTCCAGATGTTTTTAAGGAAAATGGGTAACAGAAATTTTTTACCATTTTTATGAGGAAGAAGTTACATAATTACTCTTGAAAAAACTATTTAATTTGTATAACACAGAACGGAACAATGCGTAGATTTTCAAAGCACTGTTAAAACGACAGAAGTAGATGAAGGATATTTTCATTTGATTCAAAAAAGAGACATGATAATTGGAAAATAAATATATGAAAATAAAGTGAAACAAATTATGAACATACAACTTATAAATAAATGTATATGTCTTAATAAGGAAACATTTTAAAGCATTAACAATCAAGTGATTTGCAAACGGCCTTAAAGCATGAGAGCATTTCTTGATGAATAAAGGAATTAATAAAATTCCAAAGGAAAAAATGAGAAATCAATGCATGCTGTATTTAGATAGGAGGAAGCAATACAATGCATTAAGATATCTATAGAAGTATGTTGGGAGTAGAGGCTTAAAATATTTTGAATGACATACTAAAGAGATTAGAATTTATCTTTTAAGCTGCATCTAACGAGGTGTTTCATAGAATGGCCATTGGTTGACTTTAAAGTAAGTTTTTAGATCTAAATTGTAGCCAGTATAAATATTAATAAGGAGCATTAGAGCTACTACATTGGTGTGTGTTGGAAAAGTTTTAAATCATTATTGTAATAGAAAAGTATTATCCAATTATTGATTAATGGAAGATACTGGAAAGAGAGCCAAAGCTCAGGGAATGGAGAAATTATCAACTATAGTATAGAGTTCAGATAGGCAAATGTAGGGCCGTAAACAGACTCATGTGATATTTGACAACAGGAAGGAATAGCGTTATAAAACATTGGATTTAAACCTAGGTGCTAATCCACGCAATCTCAGGCATCCAAAATTATGTGGCTTTCAGTTTTGTCCAGACTCTTCCCATGGCCATAGACGGCTGCGCTTTGGCCATATACTAATTGTGTTCGCATTTGAAGATACTAATATAATTTATTTACCCTGTCACCCCTCTTGACTAGTTCATGTTTTCCCTTTTGTGTTCGTGTTTTTGTGGTGATCTAATGTAATTAATAACTTTTAAAAAATTATCTTTTTCTGCTTTATTGTTTAGCCATTTCATATCCATGAAATTTATTTTGTTTGACTTATATTTCACCAAAACAACCTTCATATCACTTGTCCTTTTCTCCCTCCTCCCTTCTCTTAGCCTTGGAGACTCAACTGAGTTTATTAATGTCTGCAGTTTTTTGTAAATATTTCACTTTGTTCATTATGTAAATGTCCAGTATTTATTTTTGTCATTCTGGCTTAACTTTATTACACATAATTCTCTGGATTTTTATTTACTGCTTAATAGCAATTAATAACTTTTATATTACCTAATTCTGCCTCACATTTCAATGTGTATCAAGATCTTACATGACGCATTCAAAAGTTATTTAGTGGTTCTTAAAGGTAAAATATCTTAACATTAAATATGCCTTTGTCAAAAAGTTATAATTGGGGCCTCCCTGGTGGTGCAGTGGTTGAGCACTGCGCTGTGGAGCTGTCGGCAGCGCATGCTGCGAGTTCGACACCCAGCCAGGGAGAATCTCACATGGTGTGGCAGACCTCTCCTGCCTCGCCCGCTGCTCCCCTCAGCAGTGTATTTCTGATCTGCCTGTTCTGCTCCCCACTCTGTCTCTGGTGAACCCTCTCGCCACTCCACACCTCTCACCTGTAACCCAGCTTGTATATATAAATAAATAAATCTTAAAAAAAAAAAAGTTATAATTGTTTTTTCACTTTTTATTACTGCAAATAATTTTATTATATAAAATAAAGTGTTATGATGAGGTAAGCAAAATTAATGTTACTGTACTCATAAATAAAATCTAAGAAACATTAAATATTAATCACTTTGATAATTATATTTATAATTAAAATATTATTAACATACTTTATTACTTTTGTGTGCATGTATCTCCAAAATATTTTCAATTAAGTAACTAAAGCCAATTAATGCAAGGTCTTATTTGGAAAATAATACCCTGAAGATCTTAAAATATGATATGATAGTAATGCCCTTGAAATTAAAAGGCATGTTCACTGTAATATAACTGCAATGTATCTCAATTAAGGAGTTTGAAACTAATTATCACATCAATATATTGTATATGGTGGGGCAGACCTCTCCTGCCTCTCCCGCTGCTCCCCTCAGCAGTGTATTTCTGATCTGCCTGTTCTGCTCCCCACTCTTTCTCTGGTGAACCCTCTCGCTGCCCTGTGCCTCTGGCCTGTACCCCAGCTTGTATACATAAATAAAAAAAACAAAAATTCTTAAAAAAAAATAAAAAATAATAAAAAAATTAAAAAAATATATATATATTGTATGATGTAGAGGCATATTTTCAACATTTTTTAAGTTATTTTCTCATCTTTCCCACATGGAGTTTCTTATAAGTGCTAAGATAAACTTACATAAGGAATGTATACATAGTTTTTTCCTCAAATGGGAGCTAGTTAACATTTAAATAAAAGGAATTTAGAAGCACATATGAGTTTCAGTTATGAAAACTGCAACAGAATTTCTGCACACTTTTATTTATTCATCCCTACCTTTAGTATCTAAGATATTCTAAATTTATATTTTACTATTTAATCTATTATTCCATTAATTTAAACAAATCTAAGTTTTTGTAATACAACCCTGCAAATAAATAAGTACTTTAAAATCATGTTAGCTAAAATACAATAAAACATATTGTAAAACCATGTAAAATTTTGTTCCTCTGTGATAACTTTTGGATATAATTTTCCCATCATTTTACATCCTAATCACACATCTGAAAAATAGATTGTCCTTTTTCTACTTATTGAAACATTTCAGTTTGACAGGAAAATATTAAAAATGTCACAGCAGTAAATGACTGATCTCCAGATAGATTTCAAGAGTTCATTTGCAATCAGAATTTTATTTAGCCAGAAGAAGTATCTTTGTTTTAAATCAATCACAGTGGGAGTGGACTATTTGAGAATGGCACATAGATATTTCCATTCTATCTTGTTGTGTGATTTTATTTAAAACAAAAGGGATAGAAATAAAAAATTATATGAAAGCTTTTACCTATATTAGAAGTTTATAATATGCAAATGTATTATGTTACCTAGTAATTGTAGCACATACTGGGTCTTCCTTGAATACAACATCATAAATTTATAATAAATCTAAAATTATAAAATAATAAATATAACAAATACTTATCTTATGCATACTACTGTCAGGAACAAGTTGAGTGATTCTAATTTTAGCAAATTTAGGACAAAGAAATTGTGGACTGTATTACTAATCTATAGGAGGATCCTAGATTATGAACAATGTAGCAGATTTTAGTTGAGACAGACAACCTTGTATATAAAATGTCATTAGAACTAAGAAATTTTTTTGAAAGAATTGAAATATTAAAATTTTTATTGCATGTTTAAGAAATTTTCTTATTCCAAGTTGTTTATCTTTGTTATTTATATTAATAAAC
The DNA here is from genome assembly GCA_004024925.1 of Scalopus aquaticus. NCBI lineage: Eukaryota > Metazoa > Chordata > Mammalia > Eulipotyphla > Talpidae > Scalopus > Scalopus aquaticus. Next base: position 47,095 of record PVIJ01009447.1, read on the forward strand.
AACAAAGTTGTTAATATTATTAGATTAATAACCAGTAATAAACTAAGTGTGATTTATTTATTTGACACGCTTATTGACTAGCAGTGTGAAAAGAAAATATATAAATGTTTGGCTTCAACTAGTGTATCATTTGCATTTTAGAAGATTTTGGTTTCTTGGGCCAGTAACTGGTGTTTTCTAGTATTAAATGTCTTCCCTAAAATTATACATTTATTTTAATGATGTGGAAAATTAATAGGTGTTCTATGAAAGGATCTATATATTTAAATACATAGTTAAACAGTATGTATAGTATATGATTGTTTAAATGACAATATTCTCTATATTCTCTACCAACATAAAGTTAACATAGTTATATGTTGATATTTGTGTTACCAATTTTAACATAGTTTATTATTAAAGAGCTTCAAGATTTTGCAGTAATTGACATAATCTCATTTCTTATAATTAGAAGAAAATAAGGAATTATAAAAAATATAAATGAATATTATATTATTTCCTTGAAATATTTGTTATATGAACACAGATCTTTCATAGGAATAAAATCCAATCTGTAATTATTGATTGCTTATAATTTATAACGTAGTGTTCATAATTAAAATATGAACAATGCACAAATTCCTCCTCTTTTCAGTATTTTTATGTCAATTCATCATCATTCTATTTGACTATAGTTTAAAAATTGATGGCATTATATGTGATAACCATAAAGTTATGAATTTATTATTAAAATGTAGATTTTTAAAAACCAATCAGATTCCAGTTATGAATCCAGAGTTTTCTCATATATTATAGCTATTAAGGGGAACGCTGCTGGCAATTTAATTTAAAAATCATATGAAAATCTATCAATAATACTCTATGATACTAGTAAAAATTGGAAAAATATGTTTGATATTTGACATATTATAATAAATCAAGCATATGCATTTCATTTTGAAAAAGTATACTTCCAAGTTTCACAATAAATTTATAGAAGTTAGACTTCATTGTAAGTTTCTTCCAGTATTTTTATTCTACAAAAAGTAACATTTCCTAGAGCTCATTCCACATACAAACACATATACATCCATGTAAGAATACACTGATGTAGGCATTATTTAACTGAGCCTAACATTTTGAGTGTCTGACATATATACATATGGAAAACCTACTTTACATACTTGTATTTTTCCAACAATGAGACTTGAGTTGATGTACTTTTGAATCACATAGAAAATACTAAACTAGGCATTTGAAACTTTTTATAATTAAGCTAAGGATGTGAAGATAGTATATGCCTATACCTATAATCTATCTAGTCAAATTTTGATGCTGATATATTAAATCACAAAGAATCTCAATTTATCTATCATTGCCTCATTTTACACACTGAAATAAAACATATTCACAACTCATAATCATTCACTATGTACAGAATATGAAAACAATTATAAACACAGAGATGTCAACTCACTCTGACAATTTGGAGGCCATAGATCATTGATATTCTTTACAATGTTTCACACACACGTGTGTGTGTGTGTATACAGGCATCTGATATATGTTAAGAATCTACTAGTTATGGCAGCATCAATCTTTTATCCTAGCATCTGCCCTATACTTCATACAGGACTTTCACTCATAATTGTGTGGTACTCATGTATGATTCACAACTACTCTCCTCACATTGCTTTCCTGCTGACAATACTGACATTAAGAACTGATTATCAGGGCCTCCCTGGTGGCCCAAGGGGTTAACGACACTATGAAGCTATCTGCAGCCACTGCAACGCAAGTTTGATCCAGGGCCAGGGAGCTAACTCACATGGCACAGCAGACCTCTCTTGTCTCGCCCGCTGCTCCCCCAGCAGTGTATTTCAGTAAGTCCTCCTGTTCTGCTCCCCATTCTGTTTCTGGTGAGTCCTCTCACCCCCTGCGACTCTGGGCTACACCTCAGCTCTTGTATGCATAAATAAATACATCTTAAATAAATGGTTTTATATTATAATTATGTACTTCTGCAAATGAAAAAAAATCTATAATACATAGCAAATCAAAGAAGAATGAGTAAGAAATAAAAGTTTGAGAGGTGGAAAATTAAAAAAAAAATTGACAGAAAATGTGGCATGCTACTCAGAGGGTGAATGCTCAAGTCCTGAGCCAGAGTCAGAATTCATAAACATCCAGGTCACTCAGGAGGTCTTTATTGCACATTTCTCTCAGTGAAAAGATGTTTTACAGGCTAAGATATCATTTTTTGTGTGTTTCCTTTCTCCTTATTCTAGATTATGTTATTAATCTGATGCTGGAAGAAAACAGATACAGTAGCAATAAAAGTTAAATATTCTTTGTTGATAAAAAATCAGACCTTTGAATTAATTGAGAAAAGATCTGCTCATGTCCAGGATCAATGTCGACATTACTGAATAACTTAAAATTTACCCCAAGCTATGTTGCAACATTTTCTCTCTCAATGAAGAAAAGTTAATAGAACATAGAAAACTTCTTTTTAATGAGATATGATCTCTAACTAATATTTATATCACCTAATAAATGCTAATATCCTAGAAGTTTAAAGCATCCATTTTTAGTCAAAATGTTTTTCTTCACTTAATGTGATCCCAATGGTTAATATGGTATAACAAAGCAAAGTTAATACGGTATAACAAAGCAATTCCTTGTCTGGAAATGTCTCAAAAATTAAGTATTTTTCCAACAATATGCTAGATGATATATAAAATTTATGATTGCATGTTGAAAATAATATATGTGGCATTAATAGATATTGTAATATTCTGCTTTTGTGACCATTGTTATTTCGTTTTCCTGAGCATCCTGATGTACTTTATTTCTAAGAGTTCTAGCTTTGAATTATCGAAGTCCTAAACCTTTGGAAGTACTTATTTTAAATTAACATTTTCCAAAGTAAATATGAATCAGCTTACTAACATTTTAAATTTGTTGCATCAAAAATCTGGCTGTCGCAATTGTATTTTTTATTTTGAATATTTATGCAAAAATATTTTTGGGCTTCTGTGTCTTCATGAGGGAATTTTCATTCTCTCAGGAATAAGGGCTGTGAGCAAACGCAAGTTGTCTCACTATTTGTGAATGAAGGATAGGTTTCCCCAGAAGTTCAGATTGGCTTTTTACAAGATGTCCAGAGCAGAATTTTTCCAATATGTGTCATCTTGGCATGTGGAGCAAAGGTTAATTGAGGTCCTGTGGGCTTCAAGAGAAACTATTGCCATTATCTTAAAGAATGAAGATTACCCAGTTTTGGGATACTCTCTAGAAATTACTTTTTATTTGAGATACCTATCTTTTGTCAGTACAAACATCTGGAGCATCTGATTTTGTCACAGGAGTCACTCCCTCCTTTCTTTGGTATACCTGGGCCCATCCCATCCACTACCTCAGGAAAAAAAAACAACAAAAACAAACCCTCAGTCTGCTTCATTTACTCTAGAATTTACAGCCTTGTACATGACCCATATGTTTGTAATTAAATTGGCTCTTTTTTTTTGACTAATCTGCCTGATGTTCATGTGTTTGCTCAACCAACTCAAGAAGAACCAAGAGGGCAGGGGAATATTTCCTCTGCACCACTGCAAGAATGTGTCCTGTTGTCTCAGCTAGCATTCATATCGAGAACCTTATCTTTTCAGAGTCATAGACATTTCTGTCATCCTCTGGATATATGTGTGGATATCAATATACTGTGTCTGGAGTTATAGCCTCTTATTTGAGTACTCTTGTGCATGGCTGACCATGCTTTCAAGTAAGCACATATGCAGCCATCTGATGTATAAGTTAAGAATCTACTGAGTACAGCAACTTCACCCTTTATCTTAGTATCTACCCTATATTTCACACAGGTCTCTCACTTATAATTGTGTGGCTCTCACTTCAGTTCAGTTAGTCTCTTGACATTACTTTCCTCTTTAACCTACCTACTGATAATAAGAATTGATTACCAATTTTTAGTGACTTGAAGACAAAACTCATATTTGAATTGCACTGATGTATATGCCAAAACATAGATAGCAACTTAGTTATTCATCAATATGAATATGCCATGTTATAATCAAATTAATTAGTTTTCATTGATTTAGAAAAGTGTATACCTACAATATAAAACAGCATCAGAAGTGGATCAATCTTATAATAATCTTTCTCACAATACAAAGCACCTCATTCTGTCTCCTTTTAGATTTTTGCATTTGGCATTAATGTTCATGATTACATGAAGTTTTATCTAAAAATAATGATATTATAAGAGTAACTGTCTTCAATTTATAATTTCAGTGTTTTGAAAAATTCTACTTTTATTGATGTATTCAACATATAAGTAATGAGATACTAAAAAAAAACATAATTATTAAATATACACAAGTCAAGCTTTCATCATTAAGAAGCCTTTTGAGAACACAGAAATAACCAAGGACAACAGTGTCACACTTATAATGAGGAACACACAATATTCTATGAGATCAGAGGGGTAAAATTTAATTAAACTCTGTCTCTGAGGGTGAGGATTGGGGAATATCAATCAGGGTTTCTTGGAGGAGAAGATTCATAAATTGCTTTTTAAGAAATCACATAGAGTTGTAAAAATAATGTTACAGAAATAGGCTTATCAACAGGAACATTTTTAAAAGTTCAAAAACTATGTGAAATATTGAGGGAACATAAGGTATTTTACCATGGCTTAAAAGTATGTTTTATGATAGAAAGAAAGGAGACAAAAGATTCTTTTAAAATAAGGAAGTAAATTTTACTACTTTTCAAAACTTGGTCATGGATGCATCAAGTTACCGTTTTCTGAATAAAATGATCACTTATAGATAATATAAGGAAATGAGTAAGTAGGGGATGTACACAGTTGGTTTGAAGTCTTTCTCAGAGTCCTGAGAATGTTTAGTCTAGAAATAAGCAGGGATGTATGACATGCAAATAACTTTTCCCACTCAGTAGAATATCTTTTTTTGCTTAAAAGATAGATTCTTTTGCTATGCAGAAGCATTTTAGTCTCATGTACTCCCATTTACTTATTTTTGCTGTTGGAGTTGAGTTTCCATAGATATCACTCAAGTCTATGGAGTGGAGTGTTTTCTCTGTTTCCTTCTATGTATTTTATGTATTACATACTGTTTTGCAAAACAGCATTACCACAATATAAAACAATACAACTTAAAATAAATAAACAATAGATGAGGTAAAAAGAGAAAGAAATAACACAAATACCTAGTTTGGTTGGAGTGGACGTAAAAGGGAGAATATTATGATAACATTGCTTTCTTTTTTTCACTTGTTTGCTTTTTTATTTTTATAATTTTTCTATTAAGGTAACATTGGTTTACAACATTGTATGATTCAGAAATACAGGGTCCCACCTCTTCAGGCGAATATCACCAAGCACACCCATTATCAAAGCACCTATAGTCATCTAAAATATTTTCTGTAATAAAATATTTGAAATTCACTTTGGAAATGAATGGATTCTTCACCTTTTTGTTAATTTCACATGTTCTAAATGTTATTTTCTTTCTCAAAAATAAGAATTCCTTATTTTCATATGGGTGTCAGCCAACACTGCCACAAAGAATACAAGATTGACACCTTTTCTAATCTTAGTCATTTCTATCTTTTCTATCATTTCTATCTTTTTCAAGTCTGATGCTTTATTTAAAGAAAATGTAGAAGAATTACTGGAAAACAGTTAGTTTTTGCTCTTATCAATTTATACTGATTATTTATTTGAACATTTAGTGTACCAATAGACCAAAAGTATTTATATTGTAGTAAAAAGAAAAAGAAGTATGACAAAAAATGTGCAGATTTTAAAAATAAAAAAACTTTGAGAGAGCATTGCTTTCAAAATCTTTCAAAATGAAAATTTCAAATAAAAATACAAAATAGTAATCACTACATTGGTTGTATATTTATTTAGACTCTCATTTATATGCATAGAAAGTACATACAAGCCAAATGCTATACAGAATATAGCTTAAAATAATAGTTAATTTTATATAAATCTTCTAAGTCAAAATACAATTGCAATACCAAATAATTTTGGAGGGAGGGGCTTATTAGTACAAATAGTATCTTGCATGCCACTTAAATAGATTGAAAACATGATTTGTTAATCAGCTTGTCTATTGAAAATCATGTTTTTCTTATCTTCACACATGACATATCTCAATGGCAACAATGAATTGGACAATATTCAGTTAAATCATGTTTTTCAGTTAGCAGATAAGCAGTGTTAATTATCTTGGTTTAACCATATCTAAAGACATTCAGAGAATGGATTTGACTGTTTTTTTGTTTTAAACTACTAGACTGATAATAAAATCTGCAATAATGACAGTAAAACCGGAGGACAGAACAACCACTGCCAACTAAAACCTTGAACTGTACCTAACATATATCACTACCAACCAATTCTTACAAATCTTTTACTCAATTACTTTCAGAACTAAAGCAAAGCTTACAAGTTCATCAAACACTTTGATTGATACCTGCCAATATTCTTTTCAAGTTTGTTATATAAACTGCAATATTTTCCAGCTTGCAGTCATATAAATTTGATGAGTGTGATTTCTAACCTTTGGCAAAGTCAGATAAAAGGATTGAATATTAAAATCCAAGGAGGAAACAATGAAAAACTTCCCATCATTCTACTTTCCAACAGCTTTTTAATAAAATCATCTAATAACAAAGTTTGTTCATATACACTACTATTTTACTTTAACTGCAGAGAAAAATAAATCTCAAAATGATAGACTTTCATATTTAACTCAATACTTTAATTAATATAACAAAGAATAGTCATCACTGCTTTTATAGGATTCACAAAATCTAAAAAATTCATTAGTCTAATTTCTAATATTAATATCAAACTCTTTGGATTATAATCTGCAATTAATATTTCCTGCAACATACTTGCTTTCATTTAGTCTTGTAGATTTTTTTTGACTGCTAATATACTTCAAAAAGTATGAAGAAAGTCTCATTTGGATGCATACCATTTTAGTACAAAAAATCTAAACCGGATACTAAATATATTTTTCAGTAGTTATTTACATTTTTCTTCCCTTGTTGACACTTTAACTGCCTTAGTAAACATATTTTCTGCTCTTTCATCCCAAATATCATCTCTTTTGACAGAGGGTAAAAAAAAAAAAAAAGAAAGATGGAGGAGCTAGATTTTTTCTACCATAAACATTGAGCATTAGCTCCAAAAGAGGAACTGATTCCTATCTTGAAAATTTTGTTCTGAACTTAATATCAATGTTCTGCTATTGTTTTTATAGGTGCAGATCCTTGCTCTTGAGAGGTGTCACATGGACAATATTGATATTAATTTATAGGTAAGAAAATCCATTTCTTAGACAAGTTTGGACTTAGAATTCATTTTAAATCTTCAAAATATTTATTACTCTATGCAACTTTGAGTTAAATTGTGCTTTTGTTATTTAAATTGACTGTGACATTTTTCCAAAGTTTTTTTATATTTTTCAAATATAAAGAGCAATCATTTGCTCTCAATAATCATAAAAGACATAAATCACTGTGAATTCATTAATAATAGTTACAGAATTATTTTTTTATGATTTTATTAAACTTTGTAATTTCATAATTAGCCAGTATTTCCAGGAAATTTGAATGGCAGTGAAAGTTCCCATGTTTTTTTCTTACTTTGTAATTAATTGTCTTTGCATAATTTCCCACACTGCCTTTGTCATTTAGGAGCAACTAGTTTGCCACACTTGGCATTAGTCTTCTTTCTCATCCATTTATACTTTTATTATTTTCACTTTTCATTTCTCCAAATTCATATTCTCATAAGTATTTTCATTCTCTAATTTATTTACTTCTTGAACTGGAGTCTTGAAATTGATTTTACTTATTTCTTTCCATTTCTCCATTTTTCTTAAAATGCTAGTGGTTTTCTGTTTTAATTAATTGATATGAATCTAAATTCTTGGTTTTCAGAGAGATTTTGCTTAACTTTTTGATGCTATCATCTTAGGGATGATCTTTTCTTTAGAATATAATAAAAAAAGTTACTAAACCTAGAGTAAATAAAGAAGAGAGGAATACTTACTTAGTGACAACAAGAGAAATTTCCATTTATCACTGTATCTCTGTTGCTCTGCTGGGCTGTAGAGGATGGTTTCACAGCTGGTATGATTAGTTATACAGTTATAAAAGCTTCTGTCGCCTATAATTTATTTTTTTCCTTTTTGGTAAATTGGAGAAAAGACCAGCTGGCAGTATAACAACAGTGGAGTATGCCTATCTTAATTTTATCACAGTAAAAGTTATCTCAAGGAGTTGAAATAGTGCTATATGTATTTTAACAGCCTTTCTTTTTGTTTTTTAACTGTATGGTCTTGCTTTCAAGTTGGTACACAGATGAATCATGTTACTGAGAACATTCTATAGCAATTCAGGATCATATATGCATTGTAAACACCATAAAATATTTAAATGCTCTTAAAAAATGTCCAAGTTGTTATTATTTTTGTACTGGTAGAGAAGAAGTTTGCTATATCACAGATGTCAATGATGTTATTGGGGGGATAGTATAGAACAAATTCCACAGCCGTAAATTAAAAACTGCTACATGTGATAAAATCCAGTCTAAATAAGGCAAGTCTTTTTGTCATTGCTTGTTACAGACACCACAGTCAGTGATTTAAGTTTATGGTATATTCCCTAAAGTTTATGACTGGAAAAATAATGCATACAATTCTCTGCATAATAGGTTACATTACTTGGTAGCTAATAAAATGAGTTCCAGGAAAGACATTTGAGGAAAGAAAATATATCCAATCTTATGTTTCCTCTAGGAACATGTACTATACAAAATAGAACACTAATAAAAAATAGCCATTGAAAGTATAAATAATGTTAAAAATCTTCATTTTTTCCTGGTACTATCTTGTTAGAAAAATTTAAAGAAGAAAAGTTATTATTTCCTGGGACAAAAAATGAGCTAAAATGGATTTGAAAGTTCCAATGTTATATAAATTTTCTATTTAAGCAATAGGATGTTAACTAAAATCAATAACAAACTCTGGGAGGAAAAAGGAGAGTGAATATTGAAACTAAAATGAGTGTGCACATTTATAAAATATCAATCATTTGATGTCACTACAATATTCATTGTTTTTTTTTTGTTTGAAGAATGTCATATAATTGCAGTCCACAATAAAATTCCAATAATATTTATCAGATGATAAAGTAAAAGAGAAAGAATAAGAAATATTATATTTTGAGTATGACAGCTAAGGAAATCATCACTGAAACTGTCAAATTGCTAGTGAAAAAAATTGCTAGTGAAATCATCACTAAATCTATCAATTTGAATGTTAGTGGCAAAGATAAGGAAGTGCAAAATAAAGCCTGGGCGTTTTTTCAGACTTCTCATAGTATCATCCATGCATCTATAATGACAATCCCCAAGATTCATGTTGTTATTCCAACTGCATTGGGACCTTTATATAATATCAATGTGCTTAAAGCATTGTGAATTCTTATAAAAATGTAGTGTATGAATGATGGTAATGATAATGCTAGTTGTTTATGAGTTTTCACTGAGCTTCTGGGGCTGAAATATAGGAATGCTAAAACAAATGAACAGACAGTCAAAACACATTTGCTTTAGTGGGAAAAAATATGTTGGTAAATATAATGTGTGAGTTCATTTTCTGCTTTAATTGGAGTAGGTTTTCAGAAGAATGTATGGATGTTTCACAGTATTCTAAACAATTTTAAAATAATCCACACAATATTACAACACATAATGTGATGCTTGTAGAAAAAAAAATAAGCCATCAAAAGATTATAATGAAAATATTTAAGTAATTTATACTAATGTGAAGTGATTTGCAAATGTGATCAGAATTTATCATTGAGCTGGAAGCAATAAATTGTCTAGACAAATATGCATACACATATTTTGTGTATATTATAAAATTGAGATAATATTTTCATAGCATTCTTGAATATATTCTTATTCTTTAATATACACTTTATTCTGTCCATTTTTATCATTTTGCATTATTACGTGGCACACCCTTATATTTTGAACACTTTTATTTTTTAGATAAATAAAAATAGAGAAAGATTAATTGATTTCTTGAAATTTTTGATGAAAATATCAGCTTTAAAACTCAAGATTTGTCTAAGAACTTCACTGACCTTTGTCCAAGAAAGAACTCTCTCAGAAAAACAAGTCAGTATTGATGTCTTTCTGTCCACTAAAATTGATATACCACTTCACCCCAGAAATATTTCGTATAGTCCTCTGAAGTTAACCAGGCATATATAAATCTATAATCAATCTCTCTCTCTCTCTCTCTCTCTCTCTCTCTCTCTCTCTCTCTCTCTCTCTCACACACACACACACACACACACACTCACACACACACAAATCTTATTGCTAAAAGGCAAAGGCACAACCTTGAAAGTATAAAAAATAAAAACAAGCAAAAACAGAAAAATTATGTAGGGTTCAAGTCCAAATTTCAAAGTTCTTTTTCAGTATGGTAAGACATGCGTGTGATAGTTAATGGTGGGGATGGAAATCACGAAACATTTTATGTGCAAAGGAAAGAAAAATGTTCAAAATTGATCTTGCAAGCTCTAAGTGATCAACTGAAAGTAAGTTAAAATTTAGAGACTGTTCCCTTATCCACCATGTTGCTCTGTTCCTGAAGGCTCACTGGTGTTGCTCCAGTAGAACAAAAGTAATAAGGACTTACCTAAACAGATGGAGAGATGAAACTTATGAAGATTTAGTATCTAATTGACTGGACATAAATTTTCAACCCCTTTCGGTAAATATGAAGAACACAATTGCTGGATCACATGGTAAAACTAAGTTAATTTGTAAGAAACTGATGCTGCCTAAGAAGTGGCTGCACCATTTTGCATTATCATCAACAATGAATCAGAATATCTGTTGGTCTTATCCTCAACAGCATTTGTTTATTTCAGGTTCTGATTATCTTTTCATAATATTGTTGGCATGTTTATAATGCCAGTAGATGAAAGTTTAAAATATAAAAATAAGACATTTGTAGAAATTACAGTTGATGCCTTACCTCAGTCAGTTACCACATAAAGTTGTCCAATCTTTGCTATACTTAATTTATAACCTGTTTAGAGGTGATTACCAGATGAATTCATTATAAAAGTACATGTTTTTACTTTGTAAGTAGCCTCCTTATTTATTTTCATTTTGATATAAAAATGTGAAGAATATAGGCACAGCATTTTATGTATTGTTGATATGCTTCATAATGGTTATGTCCCAATTTGACTGAAAATGTGGTGCCTAGATTAAATATTATTTCTGAGTATCTATGAAGATGTTTCTGGATGAGACTAGCATTTATTTGAGTTGGTGAACTCAGTAAAGTCCTCCCAAATGTGGGTGAGTAATTAAATGAGGACTTGAATAGAACAAAGGCAGGGAAGGAAAAATGGGTCCTCTTTCCTGTCTCCCTGTTGAGTTGAGACATCTCATTTAGACAGGAATTTACATCATTGACTATTCTGGTTTTCAGTCCTTTGGAATAAAGTACTTTACCAGCTTTCCTGGTCTCCAGTTTCAAACAGCAGACCATCAGGTTTCTTAATCTTCAGAAACTACTTCCTCACATTATTATGAGAAATTGTAAGTACATTTATTATATGAAATTCTAGATATATTCTCTTTCTCTGACTAATACAACCAGATTTTTTTCAAAACCTCATAGCTGAAAATGTAGCTCATATAGCATACAAAATGTCTCTCATTAAACTAAATCGATAGGGCCTCCCTGGTGGCACAAGGCTTAAGTCTCAGCCTATGAAGCTATCCGCAGCTACTGCAGCATGAGTTCAATCCCCGGCCAGGGAGATTCCCACATGGCGCAGCAGACCTCTCCTGCCTTGCCTGCTGCTCCCCTCAGCAGTGTACTTCAGTCTATCCACCTGTTCTGCTCCCTGCTCTGTCTCTGGTGAATCTTCTCACCACCCCACACCTCTGGCCTACACTCCAGTTCTTGTGTGCATAAATAAATAAATCTTAAATAAATTGGTAAATGATGCAGCTAAATGAGATTTAAATTTAAAAATGTGACAAGTTTTCATCTGAAGGAATATGGTAATTTATATTATCAAAATAACCATATCATTTATCAATTTTAATTTATGGGTAAAGAGATACAAGGGTTCGGAAAGGAAAGGTGGTGGGGAGAAACAGAGAGAGAGAGAGATTAAGGACATGATTTTATGGCATAAAATTTTCACCAAAATTAGATTGCTTTTGTTGTTGTTTTTTCCTTACAAAACCCAATTTTCCTAGCTTTCCAGAAAGTCTTCCTTAAAATAAACATATTCTAGAATTATCTATTTACTTAGTGTCAAGATTTTTTTACTTCCAATGCTCTCTTGCAAAAATTCTAATAAAATGAAAAGGCCTGCCTGCCTGCTTCCTTTCCTCCCTTCCTCTCTTCCCCTCTTCCTCACCCCGCCTTCCTCCCTCCTTTCTTTGTTTGTAACTTAGGGCAATAATAATTGTAAAGTAATAATGGGAAATATGCACAACACATGTGCATTCTTACCTAGAGTACATTTAGGGAAGGGTACTTATGAAAGTTGATGATATGCAGATTGATTTCTTTAAATAAAGTCCAACCTTTAGCTCCTGAAGAAACTGCTTTTTCCCCAAGGGAACATATTCTCTATGGTTTAAAACTGTGGTCTAAAGGGCAAAGGGATAAAAATAGCTAATAATTTAGGAACTCTTAATATCTGCTTCATCCTTTCAATATTTTATTTATAAGTTTCACAATAGTCCTATGAAGAAAGTATTATATTCTAAATAGAATTTGCATACACATGAATTTCATGCAATGCTGCAGGAATTTACCCAGATAAAGTGACTCCAAATCTCCATATCTCCCTTATTTGAAATTGCTATTCATATAAAATTATAATAAGACTTTTTGACTAATTTACTTAAATGAGACCCAGAATTTTATACAATGATAAAGATTTTTCATGGATTATTATAAATAAAATGTATAAATATGAAGTGCTAATAGGATCAAAGTCCCATTTACTTATGCAAAGCATAAATCATGACTTTAAGTGGATATCTTCTTTATTTGATTGTGAGGTGAACTTATTTAAAAATCATGTAGATGCTCTGGTAGTTACTTCATTTGTTTCTTTAAGAATTCTGGTATATGCTACATAATGACATAGTCTTCCTTTGATCCTTATTTATGCTTTTACTACTGAACAGACCATCTGGACAGTGACATGCATGAAATACCTAAATAGTTGGCCTGGGATTTTGATTATGTATCATGAGAATGGTGTCCACCCTAAATCTGCACACCCAACTCCTGTGTTTACATAAGAAAAACCATACTGGAAGGAAGCCATGTAATTCCAAAATAGAACCCCAATTGTCAATATATGATCTGTCCAAACTAATTTTATTATATAGAATATATTTAGAAATTATATATGCATTATGTATATCATATTATACACATATATGTATATATGCATACATAGTACTTTTTCTAATTTAAAATCATTTTGGAGTGCTTAAGTTGTCTTAATATGAAAAACTTTGATTATCTCTGTGTTAGCTATAGACTGCTCAGTCTGCTGAAACAACAGAGGCAGACATTCCCACTGCAAACTCTAAAACTAATCGAGCACCTGTCCCAAAAGCACTGACTCAAGTGAAATGCTCTGAAGGTTTAGGAAAGGCAGAGCAAGTCCTGTCTCCTCACATTGACCTTCCTCTTAAGGTCCTCCAAAGCACCATGCTCACTGCAGGAACATCCTGAAGCTAAAGGCAAAGAGAATATTCTCTTGGCTGCTAGTTATTTTGCTGTTAAAGAACTCCTTTGTTAAAGCATAAGAGGATCAACAATAAATAAACAATTTAGATAAATGGATATTTGACAGGACCAAAGAAGTTACAAATTTAAAATGGTCACAAATCACTATTGCTTCAACATTTTTAAGAGATAAATGTGCAGCTGACACACACACATACACACAAAGGCCCTCAATGACATGATTGACAGAACTGAAGGAATTGATTTTACACATGACTTTTTAAACAGAAATGGGATCTGACCTACTGGTTCCCAAATAGCAGTCATGGACAAGCTGTAGTCCTCTGCATTCTTTGCAGAGTGATGCTGGAAAATCATGATTGATATGAATTCTGAGCTAGATGTGACCTGACTGCTCTAGCAGCAGTGTACCTGAACATAGCCCACTTCCTGCCAAAAAAATCACATAGAAGATCATCTCAATTGTTCTAGAATGCTACATGGATATACAGTATGAAACATATCATTTTAGGCAATGGAAATAATAAAAGTAAATAAATAAGAAGAATGTTTTCTTGACTAGAATCGATTAATAAAACATAAGATGACAACAATTAGAAGAAAATGATAACTGAAGCAAGAATAGTCAAAGTTGTACATTTTCAATGAACAAAACGGTATGATTAAGAGGAGAAAGTTGACAAGATTTAGAATGTAAGAGCTAGACTTGAATATTGATTATATCACTAATGTATTATATAGACTCTGATAAATCAGTTTAGCCTGTGAGAACTTCAAAATCACCAAAGTGTGGATATGCACTTAACTTTAATGGTTTATTGTAAACATTTTAAAAAGAATCATATACACCTAGTGTTTAGCATAGGCTTTAGCATTTCAATAGATATTTTGATTATGGAATGGTAGAGTGAACAAAAAACAGAAAGGGCTTGATGGGAAAAAGAAGTAATTGCTATAATGACTTGTGAAATATTCCAAAAGCCTAAAAAGCATAGGTATTATAGGTGATTCTTTAACTAAAAAAGGAAAGAATATTTGAAACTAATATTTATCTTGCTTCAAGATAAAACTTAGTGAAATGAAAGTGACATAGTAAATTTAAGGAAACAATTTCAGTGAACAAAAATTCCTTAAAAATTAAACTAATAAAGTGCCATAAAGTATTTTCATATGTCTCTGCCAAACAAGTTTACAAAAAGTTTCCTATGATATGTTAGTATATTCTTCACATATACTTCTTTAGTAAAAAAAAATAAATTAAAATTGAATGTCCACAGTTAGGTAGTTGATAACACTCTTCATTTTGAAAACTGCATAGTTTTCAAAAATTCTTCAACAGGTTAAAATAATTTTATAGTAATTCTTAAATAGCATTTGTAGGTGTTTGGATATGCATCAGATATATGTGAAATTACTTACCTATGTCAATTTGAACTCCCTTCAGATAATGACTATAATACACAATTGCATATATAAAAATTTAAATTGTAGATTTTTTTTTCATTTAGCTAACATTTTTATGGCATTTAAATACCATGAAATCAAAATATTTTCATAGTACTTAATGATCACAAAAAATGCTAGTTAAATGAAAAAAACATCTAAAATTCAAATTTTCATATAGTTCTAGTCGACATAGGTAAATAAGTTTGGCGGCATAGATGTATGTCAGCTTTGGAATTCAGTGAGGTCGTTTAATGATGATTAGTACTTACAAATGTGGATCTAAAATATGATTTTATAAGCTGGTATATATTAAAACGTGTACTTTACTATATTTTAATTATCTTTATTTTGCTCAGATGTGTTCCTTATGAGCTTCTATCTTTTTTATATTGCTGGAATAACTTTGTGCTTCATTGACTTGTGTTGGGAGAAAATTTTTTACTCTCCTTTATCTAATAAGTGATTAAAGAGAAGCACTGTTCATAGTTTTCTCTCAACCACACTTAAACAACATAGTAGGGCTTGCTCTTAAGCCTCTAATAAATGTATAGTTTGGCAAAACTCTAGACACTAAGCCCACAGACTATCAAATCCTCAGGTATATTCTCTTCTTATTGAGATACATCCTAGGACATTCCTATGAATCATAATGATATAAATTAGATACAGAAAATAACAGCATTTCAGTTATTTAAATATTAAGAATCACCTCCAGCACTTCAATAATATATGCACCCTTGTTTAAAAAAAAAACTTTCTAGGACTTATGTATTATTAATTTTTTAATCATGCATAATTTTACTGTTCTCTTTTAGTCTATGAATATGCATGGATTGTAAATGAGCTATTGTTCTCAGCATTTGAACAAATGCTTTACTACAACATCTTTCACACATAATAAATTAAAGATTTTGAAAGTAATCTACTAAGACTTTGATTATTTTTTTAAAAGGTAACCTTTCTTCTCTTAGCTGAAATGGATTCTTCAGGTCAGGAGTGTCAGGAAAAACAAAGGATATGAACCTAGGCTCTCCATCTGTCTGCTGTTCGAGGACTCAGCAGTTAGTATGATATGGGTTTGCCTTAAGTTTGTGGAACAGTTGTCATGGCAACTGTATTTCTATGCATCACTGCTTGTATGGGATCAGGAGGAGCAGAACTGATAAAAAAAAGTTCCCTTGTCAGAAACAGGAAAGATAGGACAGTAAAATTTGCAGTAATTTTTACCAGAAAAAAAAAATGTGTATGCGTAGCTATGTACATGTGTTATGGAGGTGTCTTTGTGTGTATCTATGTAGATGAGTTTAGGAAGAAGGAACACAGCATCCATTTTGGAAATTATAAGCTATTTTTTTTCTCCTGGGATACATCCATGTATCTGAATTTCATTGAATAGCTTTATAAAGCTTAGAATGAGATAAATATATTCTGTACCCTAGTTGACATTGATATTGAACCAGATTACTGTTAAACAAAAATTTCAATATACGTTTAACCTTTCTATGTGTATTTAAAAATAAATGCTATAGGAAGGTCATGGAATTGTAATGAAGGGATTTGTCCTTCATGAAATTCATTATGCAATTTTAAATCGTGTGTTGTATGTAGAGACAAATATTAGTAGTTGTGATGCTTACAGGATAATGAAACATGTTCTTTAAAGTGACATCATAACTAAATGAAATAATTTTGTGAGTAATATTAAGTTAAAATTTAAAATTAAAAAATTGTAAAAGAAACAGAAAATCACTTTTATTATTAGCTGTTTAATGAGAATCAGTCCTGGTCAATATTAAGTGAAGAATTCTTTGTTTATCAACAGGTCTGTTTTTGAAGGTTTGGAGAATGAGACAGAACTACTGTTTCACTCTCAGACATTTTGGAGATTTAGGAAAGTAAAGAAAAGAAGCTAATGTAGTTTGAGAACCTGAAAATATGAGCATGTGAATCTGAGTTTAGTGAGGAAAGGAGAAACACTTTGATTTTAAGTGCTCATTTGGGGGAAATCAAATGAGTTGATAAGGACTTTATTAAACCTGATAGGATATTAAATGAAGGCTAATGCTAAAGGGATAGATAGCTAATATATTAATTAGAAACATTCAGAAAAAAATGTTACAAAGAAAGACTGGTGGAATATTTAATTTCATAATGCCATTGCTTTGGCAACTATGCAATAGAAAATAACGTAATCATGCTTCAAAAATATGGTAATATGAATATCAATACATTGAATAATTTCATTGATTACATAGGATATTACATTTAGAATTGTTGGTCATGTTTCTAAAATAGTGGCCATTCATTTACTTTATTCTAAATGTATTATATTTGAGAAAAATGAAGTGAATTGGCTGCTAACAATGGCACATACCAGTTGTATGTAGGTCATTTTAAGAAAATAGAGATTTTTAAGAAAATGGTTTTATCATCTTTCTTAAGAATAGTCTCTCTGGATATACCCTATATTCATGCTAGAAGCACCCTGAGGTAAAATTCCAGAGTGTTCTGGCTTTGACTGTTGCTATTGAGATTTTAGTATTGGGATACAATTCTGTTTTGCAGATTTAGTTTAGTTTACGATCTTTGATACTGGTGTTCTGCCTTATAATCAATCACACTTGTTTTCAATGTGGGTTTCTCTTTAACCATATTTGTAATTTATTGTCTAAAATCTAAGAACATAAATCTTTCCTTCATTTGAGAAAGTCTTGGTTTGCCCTTTATTTCTGAAGGATATTTTAAATCAATATAGAAATCCAAGTTAATAGCTCTTTTCTTTCAGCTCTTGAAAAATAATTGTGCCACTTCTGACCTCCGTAATTTCTGATGAGCAATTAACTGTCATCCAGATTTTTCCTTTATGGGCAATGCTTAATTTCTTTCTGATTGTTTTCGGTAATTTTTATTTCCCTTTGGTTTTCAAAAGTTTCATAATAATGTGTCATGATATGTAGTATTGGGGGTTTATTCCGATTGTCATATTTTGTTTTGTTATGAATTGTTTGTCAAATATTTTCCCTTTGTTTATGGAACAGCATTGACGCAAATGTTTGATATTTTACATTAGTTCATAAGCCCTGAGACTATGTTCACGTTTTTCCAGTCTATTTTTTCTCTGTTCAAATTGAATATTTTTACAATTCTATCACCAGTTTAAAAACCTCATTTTATCTCTTCATTTTGTTATTAAGTATATCAATTGACTTATTTTAATTATTGTATTTTTTTCAGTTCTGTAATTTCCATCCAGTTCTTCATGATATCTTCTATTTAGTCGCTGAAACTTTCTCTTTTAATTTGTAGCAAGCATTTTATAATGCTTTTGGAAACAATTTTATGATGACCCCTTGTAATTCTTTGAGATAATATAATGCCTGTGTCATCTCAGTTTGGGTCTATATTATTATATTTTTCATTTTATTTGAAATTGTTCTGATCATCGATGTGATGGGTTACTGTCAATTAAAAAGGACATTTTAAATTTTATAATACTCGATCTAATTTAAATATTGCACTTTAGTAGGTCTTCTTTGACACTGCTCTTTGGGTGAAAAGGGGTACCACTTCATTATTCCCCCGTTGATGTTTATGTCTAATTCCTCTACTCAGCATCTGTATACAGGATGGGAGAAGAGTGGGGGGTGGGAGGTGTAATACAAGAGTATCTTTGATACTACTAGATGGGGGTTAATTTGTAGTCGAGGCTTCCCATTAAGCCTATACCAATCTGGTTGGAGGTGTAGGAACAGGTTACTACTACTCCCCATGTGGATTCTGCTGACAGTATACGGGGTTTACCTTGTAATAATCAGTTGTAAGTACCTCAGCTCTCAACTAGAACTCCTTTGTTACCACCCTAGTAAAGGAAGTGATGTTCTGCCACCTTTTAGTGGGGTTAGAAGAAGTCTAGGCTCCCTGGATGGTTTCTACTGACATGATGTGGTAAGGGATTAGAAGGGAGGTCTTATTATTACCACAATGAGACAAGACTTCAGACTTCCTACTCACACTCCTGTGAGGCTACTCCAGTGGAATTTCCTTACATCTTGGTAAAGGCAAATGGCTATGTTCCCTATAAAACATTTACAGGCAGGAGTAAAGTTGAAGCTGTACTTTTATTTGCTGTGTGTCTGACTGACAAGAGATTGTTTTATTTTCTAAAACTGTGTCGGAGGCCGGCTCCGACCGAGGTTGGGTTCCCGGGGGTGGTGGGGAAAGCGTCGGAGGCAGCGGGTTCAGTGGGGAGAAGGGGGTGGGGAGCGAGTGGGGAGAAGAAGGTGGGGAGCGAGAGACAGCACACACCAGAGAGTGTGATCAGGCCGTTCCACTTTATTATTGGAGAACAGGGTTTTTAAAGCATAAGAAGAATTAACTACTGGCAATGGCAGGGTGATTACAGATATTCAGATACATAATCAATTACATAGTTTGAGGGGAATCAAGGAACTTTAGAAGAATGTCTCTTATCTGAGGTAAATT
>PVIJ01009448.1:0-66783 GCA_004024925.1 Scalopus aquaticus
GAGAGAGAGAGAGAGAGAGAGAGAGAGAGAGAGAGAGAGAGAGAGAGAGAGAGAGAGATCTTCTGGGTCCGTGTACTAATTTTGAATCAGGTGGGAGACAAAAACAACACAGGAACTTGAACACGGAAGGTTTAGCATGAGGAACAACTTAATAGGAGTGTATACTAGCTGCTGAATACCCTAGGACTGAAGAGTAGCAGCCAAGGAAGGAGCCAACCTGGAAGGCCAGCCCCTTCCCCTGCCTGAGATTCAGGTCTCCTTCCCTAAGATCAGGCTGCAGCCCACTGAGTAGGGAGGGAGAAGCAACCCAGGAGTCCGGGACCAGAGCAGGTGGAGGGTGGGTGACTGAGGCTGGAGGTCAGGAAGCCTCCACTGGGTGCCTCAGACAGAGCCGGGGACTGGCCATAACATGTACTGGACGGTGCACTCCTCACATCCTCCACAGGTTCTGCTGGCAGCTTTGGGGCAAGCCAAACACACCCCCCAACACAGGAGCACATCCTTTGCTCCTGCAGCGTCCCTCCAGCTCCCCCTACTGACGAAGCTGAACACCATGTCTACCCCAAAAGAGCCTTGTTTAGAGACCACCCCATGCAGGCAAGGAAGGGTGGATTCGGAGCTGAGAGGCGGTAAATAGGTCACGTTTCACTTCCTTGCTTTCCATTACACCTTTTCCCTCAACCAGGAGTCGCCCAAAGGAGTTGAGCTCCGGGCTGCCCGGGAGGGTCCCTGGCCTGTGCCGTGGGCCCTGGATCCCAGGAACCGCCCCGGGAAGCCCTGGCCATCTGCCTTCCTTATTTCTCCAGATCCTCCTTGGGACGCTCTAACCTCTCTCTCCTTGACAGTTTCATTGGTTTCCCCAACCTACACTGGTTTTCTTCTTTGTTTTTGTTCATTTACCAAAATAGTGACTCTTGTAGGCACAAACAGCCAGGTGGCTCTCTCAGCAGCCAAATGCAATAGGAAAATCACAGCGCCTGGTGGAGAAAGCACTTGTTCTTTGGGCACCAAAGCCCCTAAGCAGACTCATGGGGACATGAGGGGGCTTTGAAAGTGGGTTACCCTATAACCATTAAAGGGAATAGAGGTATGACTGCAGAGGAAATTGAGGAACATAGAGGTTAAGTAACTTAAAGAGGCTGCACAGTTAGAAACAACCACACTGGAATTCAAAGCCGGGCCTGACTCCAGAGTCTACGTGTCATCTCACTGCTCTCTGCCAAGCTGCTGCGCCGGATGGTGATGAATGCAGTGTCACTCCCCAGCCAGTCTGTGCTCTGTCAGCATCTGAGAACCACCTACATCTCACAGACCTGCAACACCCAAGTTGTGCCCAGCTGCTTGGAATGTTCCCTACCCTTTTGTGCTGTGTATCACCCCAAACGCACCACCTTTTACCCAAGCGTGTTCAAACCCAATGTCTCACCTGTAGAGCTAGAGTTTTCCTCCCTTATGTCAGTTGTACCTTTTCCAAGCTTAAAAACACTACAGCTCGGGGGTCCAAACCTTCGGCGGCTAGATTACACCACATCCAGCCCTGTGAGCAGTGGACGCTTATCTGGCTTAAGACTGGCTAGAGCAGGTTGGTAAGAAAAGACGCACGAGAGGCACGTGGAGCAGAATTTAAGCTTCTGAGGGAGCAACAGCTGACATTTAAGGTGCCTCCAAGCCCGGGTTTATTTGTTCAGAAAAAGAAGCAACAGCTGCGAAGGATGTCAGCTCTTACAGGTAGTTAAATGTCACTGATGCTGCTCCTGCAAGAGATAGTGGGCCTTGAAAAGTCGTGTTGTGACCATGTCTACCTCCATGGCACACTAGTGGGTACAGGAGAGACAAGCGGTTGAGATCTGTGGGGGGGGGGGGGAATATGAACTAGGACCTACAGTTTAAAACACAAAGTTTATTTCATTTTCTAAGAAGCTGCTGCCCATAAGCTAATAGGGAAATAAATGACCATGATGTAATTATTCTCCTTAAAGATGAAACTTTGTAATAATATTACTTTCCTTTGTTCTGGTCACCCTCAAGAGCAAGCTCCACTGTATGCTTCAGAGACATGATCTAATTGTAAAGCCCTGAGTCCCCGGGCAGGGTCAGGCATTACTCACCCACTCAGTCCATTTTCCCAATGAGTCAAGTGAGGGATGAGGCAGAACCCACCTTGGGAAGTGTTGTAAAATGAGAAAAAGTGCTTTCAGCTATTGCCACCCCTTCCTGGCCCCTCTTCAAGACTCCCCAAGTCCGGCCCTTTACGTTCTGCTTTCTGCTGACTGAACCTATTTTCAGCAACTCGTGCCCTCAGAGCCCGGGTTTCAAAGGTGAATCTGATTTGAAAATCAGTGCACACGTGGAGAGGGGAAAACACAGCCAGCCACTCTCATGCATGTGTGTGTCTATGGAAACATATATTTTTAGAAAAATGTAGTTAGTTTTTTACCTAAGAAGTGATAGGAACTACTTCCCTTCCCATGGTGCAAGGACCCAAAGAGTGAATGTGACCCCGTGGGGTCTGGAGGGGCCTGCCTTGCCCTCATCCCCTCCTGAGAGAAAAGCCCTCACCTGCCCTGTGTGGAGCTGTTTCCACCCCAAGCCCTCACCCACAACACTGGAGACATCTGACCCTGGGCGGCTAGTCCAGGCTTCTGATCTGGCCCCAAAAGATGAACTTGGAAAACCATAGTCTTTTTGTGGGACTTGGAAATGTGAAAGCAGTTGAATGTCATGTAACCTAAAAGTCACTGGCAGTAAAGTGGCATAACTGGGTCACCACCGACCAAACGAAGCTCTTCACCTGAGAGAAGCAGAGCATGGGGCGGGGGGGAGCGAGGAGAGGGAGGTGACTGTCCTGAGCATTTCCTCAGTGCCTGGCTTCTCTCTTGACTTCCAGTGCTGGGCCGGCGAGAGTCCCACTGGTCTTGGCCTGTCCTTGGGTGCCCTTGACATCTGCTCTTGCATCCAGACAGTACACCACCACATAGAGGCTGAGTATGGTGCCCACCCATTAGCAGCAGAACCTGGAGCAAAATCCTGGCATAAAAACTAAAATGGGTCTATGTGTTCACCAGAACAGGGGGGGATCATGGAAATACTAAACACGAGTGTGGGGAGGCGCCCTGGTCAGAAGGAGGTCAGGGCGGCAGCTGTGGCTGAGCCCGTGCCTGAGTCAGGGAGGCAGGAGGAAGCAGGAGGAAGGCCCTGGAGAACAGCGCCCCCGCCTGCCCCAAAGGGCTGCTGCTGCACGCGCCCTGCACACGCTGACGGGAGAAGCAGTCTTCACATGCCCCATCCGTCCTGGGGCTGGCCCTGCTGGATGGTGCCTGACAGCAGTGGGCGGGGCCCTTCTGAAGGGCAAGCACGCAGCTCACTAGTCACTTAAATCTTGGCTGCTCTTTATGCACACAGGTGAGGATGCGTCGGGGTGTGGCCGTGCAAGCAGGGAATATGAATCTCTGAAGCTCTTGGGGGAGATTTTCTCGGTCTCTGTGAGTAAAGAAATACAATGCTGGTGGCCATGGTAAAACGCCAGGTGCACCCCCTCTCCCCAATAGAAGAGAAGGACCATTCAGTCCTTCTCCTTCACCCCACTGAGAGCTTAAACTCCACCAGTGATGTCAAAGTATTTTTGCCCACCCCCACATGAGACAATCAAAATAAGTACCCCTTGCACATTTTCAAGCTGATAAACTTTTCTTCATCAGCTCGGTCACAAAGAAGGCAACTTTGAATGCGAATCGATATTTTAAAATGAAACTTTTCTATTATTCTCCTAAGTGTAATAACAAAACTAGATAGTGAGAGCAAAGCAATGGAGGGTGAGATAGAAGTGGAGGGCTTCTTTAAAGAGCTGAGATCTAAATGACCCATCGTCAGCTGTGCAGCAATGGGGTGGGGAGGGGGTGCCCTCTGGGGAACAGAGCCAAAGAAAGAGTAGTGAGAAACAGACGTGAGGGGTGGCGGCCAGGGGGGCCTTGTGGAACTCTGGGGGCCATTTTCCACTAGCTTCTTTTTGCCCGTCAGAGTCTCTACCCCGCAGCCACTGGTCTGAGCGACAGCAGCCTGAGCTGTCTCAAACAGCGGGTTCGTTGGCTGGAAGCTTCCAAATGTGTTTAGACAACAGGGTGCTCCAGCAGGTCTGCAGGATAGTGGATGTCATTCCCCTGGCTCCTTTCTTGCAGGGCACTTCACACCAACTGGGTTCTCCCAGCAAAGATCCACCTGAGAGGGGGCCTACACCCAGCCGTTTCTAGGCATGGCTTGTTTCTCTTCCTTCCACATTCCTTTATGCCTGGGATGGCACCACCAGCTGCTGTAGCCTTTGCCACTCCACTCTCTCTCTCTCGTGGCTCCTCTACGACCCCCCCCGCCACAGTAAAAACGTCCCTTTATTTAACTCTCCTCCAATTGTCCTAACTTACATGTGCCATCGATGTTCTCTAGGGGCCCTAGTTGGTAAACCCTGATGAAATGCTTACATTTGATTAGTAGTATTCTTAAGTCCTACTTAACTTCTTAAATATTTTTACATTCTGTGACGTTATATCACCCACCTTTTTTCCCCAGTTTTTATTTCCAAGGGCTACTGCAGTGCTATAGGAAATGACGTGACTCTCTCTATACGCGCGCGCGTGCACACACACACACACACACACACACGATGCACGACAACGCTAAGTGATACTTGAGAGACAACTGGTCCTTGAGAACGAAAGCAGGCGGAGGCCATGAAGTTCAAGTCTCAGAATGTGTTCCCATGCACAGCCCTCTCTGGGGGATGCAGGCAGTCATTGCAAACTGCACCCCCCTCTCCAGGTTAAAAAGTTCCCCTTCACCCTAGTGTGAGTTGGAAAACTTTCAGCCATAATTATATTTAGTTGTTGGGAGGGAGGGGGAGAGGAGCGGTGGGTCAGAGGCTAAAATGCAAAAAAAAAAAAAAAAAAAAAAAAAAAAAAAAAAAAAAAAAAACCCAAACCAGAACGTATGTATACTTAAGTAACTGAGATGAGTTTACTCACATGTCTGGGAAAACCTCAGCCAGCAGTCACATGACAGACAAGTCAAAACAAAAGGCATTCCCTCCATCAGGTGGACTCTGGCTGCTTTCATTCATCTCCATCCAAGAATCAGGTCAAGTCACAGCTTTGTCACACCGTGGGAGCTTGAATTGGTTTCAAGGCCACTGATAGGGACACGGCCCACAATAATCACTGCAAGTCACAACAGTTTTGATGTTTCCTTCACCAAGATTACATAAATTTACTCTTAAGAGGAAACATAGAGACAGCAGGGAGGGCAAGCAGGAGGGAAGAGTGTATGGCCCAACTAAAAACAGGAACACACGTGGAGGAGAAAGTTTCCCTGCCCTGGGAGGCTCAGCCTGATTTCCAGCACCCGAAGCAGCTGCTCTGGGTGGAAAACCCCTGGCACAATATATTGTAACCCGATGTTCTGCTCACACCTTCTGAAAGAGCCAAAAAAAGACGGAGAAGCATGTGGGCTAGGAAAATAAGAAGCCAAGAGGAAAGGATGTAGAGAATGGTTAAAAATAAAACTTATCAGATGAGAATTTAGTCCTGAGAATGTTATCTCTCCCCACAGGAGGGTGGAAAAAAAAAACAACAAGCATGTCAAGGAGAACACAGGCCACAGGATGAATAAGCATAAAAATAGGAGGAAATGACCAAGCAAACATGCCCAGTTTTCGGAGGAGGCCTAACTTTCCAGGATGGGCAAGATAACCATCGAGGGATGCAGGACAGGCCGAGAGGCTGTTTTGGATGGAGAGCAATATTTTTCCCTCCTGCCTTTTCTCAAATTCTTTGCTATTTTTTTCCTATGTGCATTTAATACATTTTCAGAAAAATAAAGGTCTGTGGAAAAGGTTCTGGGGGATTTCCTATTTTCCAGCATTTTTATAAAGGGTAACCTGGTCCCCAGTGATTTTTTTCCACAGTCCAGACTTTGTTGGCAAATACTTAAGACTTTGTCCGGCAGCTTGCTTCTGCTTCCTCTTCCTCACACTACCTTAGTCATAAGAACATTTACACCCCTATCCCCCAAACAACCACACAACTTTCCTGATACCTGACGTGAATTTGGACTTCTCCCAAAACTCTCTTCACAGTCTACTACATCCAGACCATGTTTTTTTTTTTTTTAACACACCTTGTCCTGGAAGCTTCTGAAATGTTCTTCCCATTCTTCGCTCCCAAGTCAACTTCTACCTCTATATTCACCATTTTCCCTCAAAAAACAGGTGCAAAACAAAAACAACTTGTTAATTTTAATGACCCAGTGTTTACCAGCTCCTGAAATAATGAATTTCACCATACAACTGCTTGTGTATCCCTATGCAAAATTGTGACAATACTACAAAAGGCCATTCTCTGAGATATTTAACTTTAGAGAAAAAAAAAACTACAAAATTGTCTGTTTTGAAATATTTCAGCACTCAGAAGCATAAGCTGCAACAACTTCCAAAAAAGTTGACTTTTCTAAATGTTATCAAGGTCAAACAAACAGGATTCAAGAGAAATCTGATTTTTCAAGCAAGCAGAAAAGCTGTCTTAAAGACATTAAAATGACACCCTTCTACAAGCCATCTTAAAAAGATGAGGTAGACTACCGAGGTGCCTTGGAGAACTAAGAATGTTGATAAATTTCCATTGAATGTCATTCCAAAGTGATGAAGGTATTCCCCAAGATGGCGGTGGGTCTGTCTCTTCCCTTACTTTCCACTTCGATGGGTTGTTATCAGTGACAGAACTCCACTGACATCTGACATCTCAACTCTACCTCAAGCCTAAACTGGAAAGTTATATGTATCAAAAAGGAAACCTGTTTTTTTTCCTCCCTCCAAGACACTGTGAAGCGGTAGAAAAGATCCCATTACAAAGTTAAGGGAGAATTCAACCATGAAGCTGGTGTTTTCTGCTCATGGGGTTTTCACTGAATTCATATATATATATATATTTTTTTTTTGGATGAGACCCTTTTGGATTACCAAAACATGACCCAGAAGTATCAAAGAGCAAATATTGAAAACTCCCCCATCCCAAATCCACTCATTCCTGCTTTGTGTTTGGCATCTCTAATGTAGGAAGGAGTCACCAAATACAATAAATATCAAGAAGAGAGAATTCTGCGGTCAAATCCTCGTGAGCTACTCCATCATCATGTTGTAACCTTTAACAAGCAACATAGGCACTCTGCAGATGTTCCCTCATCTGTAAACAGCAAATGTCTCACAGTGGCTGCAAAGAATACCACGTGAGAGCACATAGTACAGACCACGCATGTGGGTGTCCTCTGAGTACTTAGAATCTTCTTACTGGATTGTTCTGTATCATGACTCTTTAACTGCTAACAGCCTTGAAATGGAAAGGAGAGAGGCTTCTTACCTGGCCTACCCCATGAACACAATGAGGCAGCAGCACATTAAGAATCCCATTTGGATGGGAGGAGAGTGAGTCTGAAAGTCAACCGGGTCTTAAAAATAAACCAGTATATATCACCCAACAACAGGCAACTTTATTTTGAATAGAACTATATATTTCCACTCCTTTTTGGTAATAGTCTCTAACAACCTTGCTAATCAGGATTCTTTTCATGACATTCAAAAGATTAATACTGAAGCTCAGTCAATTTTTTGTATTATTTTTGTTTAAAATAACTTTGCCAGGAACATCGATGTGCTTGTCCTCCTGTTCATCAAATTACGAAAGCACCTGATGTGTCCAAACTCCTATTTCATACAAACTGCTGACCCAGCACAGCACTTCCCATCATTGCGTTCTAAAACACAGGAAATTTCAAGACTGAGTGGCCAAAAGAAATTAAGATGATCTAGCCTCTCAAAAACCTGAGTCATTTAAAGTAGAAAAACAAAATCACGTCTGAATGGATAATGCATGATTCAGACAACCCAGCATTTAATTGGTATTAACTACTCTACTAAAGATCTATTTAATGCACTTAGGTAAGACTTTTTATTTCTGTGAAATTGGATCTTTGGTTCAAAATTTAATCTCCTGCCAAGGACTCTGCACTATGTAGTTGACGTAACACTGAGGTAGGCTCTTAACATTTCATTGCCAGGAATATAAAGAAAATTGATCAGATTATTTGCCAAATAATGTTTCTTCATCAGGGCTAAGTTCTCCCCTAAGTGGGCTGTCAAAGACAGGAGGAAAAAGCAGACACTATTACAGTTGTATTTTCTAGGTTAATCTTCCAGGTCTCAAATTTAGCCATGAAAAATCAGTACATTAAAAACTGATTGATTGTATAGTTTGTTAATTTATACGACCATTGTCTGGAAAGAATAAGCAAGGCCTAAGAGGGAAGATCTTTTGGCAAGTCAATATACTGACTAAAATGAAAGATATAAGATAAACTATGGAATGACATGATATTCCTTTCAGAACACTGTCACTATCACTCTTGCAGCATTAGTAGTCATGGAAAATGATAATTTTACAGAACATAAAATTCCTAATAAATAGGAATTTTTCTTTCTTTCTCTCTTATGGAACTTTTCAAAGTTGTTCAGAAAGGGGAATATACACTGTCCTACCTGAAACTTCTGGTACTCCTACAACCCCAGGATAGGAAAGGGCAGAATTCTGTTTAATTTTTAGCTGCATAGTGGCCAATGATCAATACAAATAGGTGAGCAAATATGAAATGATACTAAGACCAAATCTCTCTAAAACACTTAGCATAAATTAATAAGTCGATGATGAAAGAAAGATGTGCAAAATTTCTATCAAACCCTTCCTGCCAAAGATGGAGGAAATTAAGAAACTACTAAAACGCTAGGATAGGAGAGCAAGTTTATTCATCAAGTCTTTAGTGAGCCCTTAACTATGTGCTAGGCACTATTTTAGGTGTTGGGACTACATTCCACTGCTTAAAACATACAAAAATCCCTGTCTTCATTGTGCTTACACTCTAGATGAAGTATCCAACATAATAAATAAGTAAATTATAGAGTAAGTTAGAAGGTAAAAGTACTACCAAAAAAAAAAAAATAGAACAGTTGTGAAAATGAAAACAAGTCTTATCTGGAAATTTTCCAAAACTAGAAAGAAAAAAAAAGGCTTCCTCCTTGGAAAGTCTGTATTTCTGTAAATGAAAAAAAAAAAAAATACACCTGGCTCTTAAAATATTTATGGGCTTTTTTTAGCAAGAAATTAAAGGGATTATAAAAGTGGAATTGAAAACCAAGGGTAATTTTTATAAAATAGGGGCTCATTACAGAGTTCTTGAGGCAGCAGAATCTGTTCTTGCTGCAGCAGTAGAAACTTCCATAGTCTAGCAAATTCTATGCCTGAACATATTGCCAATCACAGAGGATCTACAGTTAATCTACTGAAAAAAGATTGCAGGTACAGACAAGGGAAGAAGTCAAACAGCTTTTCGGGATTTGTTTTCCTTTATTTCCATTTCCTTTTTATAATGGCGCACCCTAAATTTCATTGATTTCTTAAAGAAAAATGGTGCGTTCATTAAAAAGGAAAATTGAAAAATGGGAATGCCCACATTTCCACATCCACCTCCCCTCCACATTGTTCAAGATACATGTGTTTATTACATATTGGTAGACCCAGGTCTTCCAATACCATCATCAGAGGTTGTTGATGCTAAACTACCAGGTAGATACTTCTCCCCTTCGACTTAAATTCAAATTCCATTTCAACAGAGCAATCCAAAATAATTAATGTCTAATTTTAACCTGTGGGGAATTAGGTTCTCCAAGTATAAAAATGAATATTAAATGGTGGTGTCATCTTTGATCTGAAAGTCATATTTTCAACAAAATGGAGCAGAGACAGATGTCCAGGTTACACACCAGGAAAGAGGAGTGTCCACCCCACAGGACACTTACAAATTGATGACTATGACAGCAGCCCTTTCTAGAGGTAATAACATCATTAGGTTGTGATCATTCTCCAGAAACCCCAATAGCCCTGGATTAAAAACATCTGGAAATTGTTCAGATGACACAAATTTCTGTTTCCTGCTATTAAGGCTTCAAGGATGCCTCTCTGTAGCATGTGTCACCATGTTATTTCTTTGAAACCTCCTCCTTTCAATGAGGATATGTACATAAAGTGCAAGTAAGATGCATTCCCTTGCCCATGCTTCCAGGCTCTCATTTGGATAAGCCAGTATTACCAAATCTACTAGTTAAGCCGCCGGACAGCTAGATCATCTGCAGGTGTTTTTGGAGTTAGCCAGTGAATCCATCTGGCGTATCTGAAGATCGATGCAGTCTTGGCAAGAAAACACAAAGTACCATAGATAAGACAGGGATGTATATGACATGAGCAGTTAAAGGGAGTTTGAGTCACGGAAGAAGCCATCTTTGGAACTCAACTCTTAAAGACAATTCAGGAGCCGTAACTAAGATGAATGAAACCTGCAGATTTCCAAGCACAGTCAATCTTCGGTGAGGGGAGATTCAGTTTTTCCTGGAATGGAATAGAAAAGAGAATAGAGAGGTTAAGGAGTTAGCTCTGATGAGTTAATGTCACCTATCACCCAAAAAGCCTCCCATCTAACAGAACAAAGTTGAGCAAATCACTTTCTGATAGAACTTTGCAAAATAGTTTTTCTTTGGCATTTGATAGGTACAAATAGATCATGGATTAGGCGATGTAACGTCTACCTTTACAGCATGATTTCTTAAATTAACTTTTCTCAATTAATATGCAAATGAGGATTGTGATACTTCAAGAGTCTGGGCAACATTTCCCATATTTGGGGAACCAGGGATTTATCTTCTTGCAAACCAGTTTGCCAAGACTACTGGACGAGTGCTTCAATGCAACATATTTTGGGAAATGTCGCCTTTTCATTCTAGCTGGAGAGCAAGGAATGGTGTAAAGTCATATTCAGTTTATATTACAAGAGCCTAGTTTTTATAATGAGAGTCACAGTCCCACACCAATATGATAAATTTACCATTATAACTAGTTCCATTGTATTTTCTTTGTAATGTGCCAGAATCATGAGCAAAATCTAACAGGTATATATTAATGAGAAAAATTAACTATTTTCCATCTATTATAAACCAAAACAAAATCAGTAAGCAATCACTGGGTAGGCCTTTTGAATTTGTTCTCATCTTTCAGCAAAGCTGAGGACTGGGTTTCAGAATCAGTCCTTCAAGAAAACATTATATATAAAGCTAAATCATACCTGAGACTTAACAGAGTACATTAGACTATACATATAAACATGATGGGTTGTCCTTAATCAAAAGTTACACAAAATTATCAGACACATACTAGTTAAATTCCTGAATTTCTTTTTGGCTTCTGCCCTTTCTTCAGCATCAAAGTACCAAACAGTCATAGCATATCTGTGAAAGAAAAGCAGATATTTAAAAAGAGGTTTAAAAATGCCCCTCAAATAAAAGGAAAAAAACTATAAATCTCACATCGGAGCCAAGATTTAAAAGCCAACAATTAAGGCTTTCCCTATTAATAGATGTTCATGCTAATTTTAATTAAAAAAAAAAACTTCTCTGTGTTCAGTCCTACTTAAATGTAATAAAACATGTAAGGAATTCCAAGTATGCAGCAGGCATTTTCCTTGGCAATAGGAGCCGAAATGACTACATGAATTCAGCCCCTTCCTTCAGGAGCTGAAGATCTAGCAGGAGAGACAGGCGATTTAACAAAGTAACAGGTCAATTTGATCTACACAGAAAAGCCTAGAAAGGACTCATTCTGCTAAAGACAGGGAGACCCAAATTGGTAGGGAGAGCAGAGAAGAGTTGCCATTTGAGTGAAGTTTTAAAAACTAACTTATTTAAATGACTGGACACTTAAAATTCTTTGGTTTTGGACATCACGGCAAACATGCAAAGGAATAATGATGGCCGCAAGCTTTCTACTTCGCCCCCATTAATGTGTTTTACCCCATCCAGGAGATAGACAGGAGTCATTTTTCGGTTGAGTTTTCAGAAAGTTTCATTTTATAATTATTATTAGCTACTGGCATTCCTAGAGTGCTTAGTGTTTTCGAATGGCCTCCCATCATTTCCTAATGTTTTCCCTATGACTCTGGCTATAGAGGGACTGGGGAATAATCAAGGAATCAAGTCACAGGGTCCAATTATTATAGCCAAAAGCCACAAGCAGACTTTGATGGTAGAATAAGTTACAGGCTTACCTAGGGCAAATTCCAATTTGGCATTTAATATCTAACTCTGCTTGAAGTTCAGATGTATGACTTCTGGGGGGAGGGGAGGCCAGACATTTAGCAGGCTCACCCACTTTACACATGTGATCTTAATTAGGCTTGTTACGATTTAATCATTATCTTTCTACCCAAGTTCTCTCCCCCTTTCCCATTGGTTATTCCTGATAAAAGTTCTCGACACTCCAATAATGCCTGGTTTATAGCTTTGACCATAAAACAAAGGAAATGAGAGGCAGACTCTGAAATTAAGATTATATCAGGAGAACTATATCCAAACAATTCTAAAGTGCTCAGTTACTCTGAAAATCTTCCCATGCATAAACTAAAGAAATTATCTTTTTAATTCCTGTTGTTGGAACATGATGGGTAGAGTGAGCCCAAACCAATTTTAATCTTCAGGAAAAGGTAAAAAGGAGAAATCAGAACAAATTCCTCTTTCTTTTCTCAAGGTTCTTTCTCTGCTTGCAAATGACAACTCAGAAACTCACCCAAGGTTAACCAGACAGAATTTCTGATATGTGATAGCCAACATTCTCTAGGGGTGTACCAGCATTGGGTTTTTTTTAAAGGGGGGAAGAAAGGAGAGAAAAGAAAAACACTAGTAAATTTGGAATCCAACATGGTCATCTAATGGAAAATATTTGTTCCTAGTTCAAACTGACATTAGGTTTTCTCTACTATAGAATGCAAGGTTTGCCCTTTATTTTTATCAATCCCAAATAGTTTTATCAGTTTGGAGGAGTGGGTGGTCCCCTATAAGCACAGGACATGAGTTTAGGGAATTCTCTGCAAGGTGCAGTTGAAGAAGCATGGCACTGTTACCTGGTGGCATAGGAGGGCTGCACTTCATGTGGGTTCCTGCGATCGGACCAGAAGAACAAGAGTCTGTCAAAAATGGGTTCCACGTCTGCTATGAATGATTTCCCTTCTGGAAATATCCGCAGGACTCCACCATGTAGCTGAGGGTCACAAAGAAGGTAAGTTATTTCCTAGCTTCACACATAATTAACAATAACATTTCAATCTCATCAAGAAACAAAGCCAGCTGCAACCTCCACTCCTCACAGGTGTGGTGCCCACAGGTTTACTTCACCCTTATCCTTTATACCAAACTTTTAAAGAAATTATTTATTTATTTACATATATTTTACATCGCTGTTCATTTTTGTACAATGTTTGCTTTCTTTTCTCAGATGTAGTCCCCATAGAATTCCCACCACCAATTCACCCGTGCACTATCTGCACTATCACCATAGTCCCTTGTGCTCTTTCTCTTCTATTTTGCTCTCCCCCTCCCCCTCTCCTCAAAATGTCTCTGATTTATAGTTGTCTATTTTTGTTTAATTTTTTGTTATTTTTTTTCCAACTTTACTTCAGACTTAGCTAGTGGCATCCCCTTATTCACCTTATACCAAATAAAGTCCAACAACCACACAATCAGGAATCCCATGGACACAAAATGGGTTACCGCTGGGTTGAATCACATAGAATTGCCAATATTCAACTGACTTTAACCTACCAAAAAAGCCAGCAATATAATGTTAACAGCTTACTAGGCTAATCATCACACGCACTTCCCCTTCGATTAGAATGTAGGTCTTTGTTTCTGAACTCCCCTAGCTCCTACGTGAACTTGTGTTAAAAGTAATACATTCTTTTTTCCAAACTCTCAGACCACCATAACTGTACATCTTTTATTACATATATCACTCTCTTCCTTGAGCTGTTATCTCTTTTGACATGCGCATCTAACATACTCTACTAGAGTACCAGGTAGAACTTGGGCCTCAAACATCAGTGTTTCACCAGAGCACAATGCTTGGCACTAGCAGGCACTCAACTATTTGTAGAATGATTGTACATCCTGCAATTTAACATCACTGACTTGCCAGCTCCCTTGGCTATAACACCACCTTTCAAGATTTTAGAGGACACCTAAGGGATGTATTCCAAACAGAGAGAATAGACAAGTCTTGTCACTAATTCATTTGTTTCTCAGGTTTAGTTTTTCTTGATTTATGATGGCAAGCATCTGCCCTAATGAACAGGAAATGGGAGATGGAGAAGGTTCAAAAGCCAAATAAGTTTAAAAAGTTCTCTGACTTGTCAGGTTCCTAAATTATCTTTAACTTTCAGAAAGCATGCAAATTTCAGACACATGTTTGGAAGTGTGGCACCATATTTCATATCTCTATCTATATATTCCAAAATACAAAAATAAGCTACAAAGTCCTTAGCATTCACAAACTGTAGTAAGCCATGGCAAGAGTCCATCAACAAGACATATCACCCTGTGAGAGAGGACTGTGTGGGAACCTTCCTTAGGAGTGGCTTTATACCCTATAGTGCTAGTTGTTGTTTTTTTTTTTTAAGATTTATTTATTTATACATACAAGCTGGGGTACAGACCAGAGGCATGGGGCGGTGAGAGGGTTCACCAGAGACAGAGCGGGGAGCAGAACAGGCAGATCAGAAATACACTGCTGAGGGGAGCAGCGGGCGAGGCAGGAGAGGTCTGCTGCACCATGTGGGATTCTCCCCGGCTGGGCATCGAACTCGCATCGCTGCTGCCCACAGCTCCACAGCGCAGCGCTTAACCGCTGCGCCACCAGGGCTAGTTTTGGAAATTTCTCATAATATTGCTGATGGAAGGGGAAAGTTTACATCTTACCCTACATTGAGAGTCGTATCAGTTCTTGATTAGATCAAAAAATTTATCTCTAATCCTAAAACAACAAATTATCTTCTCTATCAATCACTACTTCTTCCAATTAATCGAATTAATTCATTATTGTCATCTCATTAACTTCAGTACTAATATGGGGGGCAGATAAGGGGAGGTAGGGGAAATGAAATCGAAAAGGTTCATCTGAAAATTATGAACTCCAAACTCTTCTACGTCATCTAAATTCTTTTCCTCTAGCTTCTAACTTCACACTCTACTGGGAGTGACTATTTTACAGGAGTGGTTACCACAAAGTACCTTGGCATCCCAATTCTTGTTCAGATAGTAGATGCAGGTGATGCAGCGGCCGTCACCATTGGGGTTATCTACGTGTCGAACATAACCTGTTCCATTTCCTGGGTAGCAAGCCACCATTGCCTGTGAAGGAATCCCACGACAGTTGGTTAACAAATCTGAGACAATCTTCTCCCATTGGTGAACAGCTGAGTACCACAGTCTGCTTGGGTGCTATGTGACATTTATTGGTGACTACTGGCTTCTTAATTACATGCATCAATTTAGACTCTTCAGCATTAAAGTTTAACAGCCAAGTCATACCTGATGACTGAGTCTAGTGGAAAGGGGTTCAACAACAGTCCCACAGTTGTAAAACAGTTTAGATAGTCACCCATCTACATCATCATTAGGATGCTTCCCCTTTTTCAACTTTCCTTTTTGAAAAAGCAGGCCTGGGTTCCCACGCTAGACCCATAAGATCTGAATTGGAAAGTAGTTCAGGTATTATGCCTATTTAACAAGCGCCTCGGAAACACATTGCATACTAGAATAGGGTTGAATAGTACCTTGATCTTACAGTGACCCTAAAACTCTAATCACCATCTCTCTCAAACTTTACATCCCCAGGCAGCTAGTAAACTCCACATCCTACCTTGAACATCTAACCATCAATACCATGTCATCTTAGAGTTGATGTTACACTGTGAGCTTGAACATCCTTCAGAAGGTAGGATTTTAAAGCTACTACCAGCAAGATTTAACAAGCAAAGGATGGCTTACGGAAAGGTGATTGGGACCAGCCAGAATGGATGGGCCTAGCTGGGAAAGAAGAGAAAAATGAAGTCACTGATAATGACTCGGGAATTACTTGTCCCTGGAAGCAGCTATTAGGATTAGAAGAACCACCACTGAGCCAATAATGAAAGTCACTTAAGCCACAAACAATTATAAGCTGGATTCCCTGCCATCTTAGCCTCTCCCTACTGTGAAGTCCAGAAAAGAAAAAGTATTCCATATGCTACTTAATCATATATTCTTAAACAGCTCAACTCTAAAGAAATGGTCAGTGGCCTGCTTGCCTGCCCTCTAGTTGACTTTGCATTAATTATGTGATCTCAGCCTCCATTTCTTTTCCATAAAAAAGGGACTTGGGCTCCATGGCCTCTGATGGCCCAAGATGACCTAAGACTCAGTCTAAGATACCAATGCCAGAGAAGAAAGAGTTCTAGCTCAGGAGTCAGCTTAGATTCAAACATTGAAAAAACTGAAAATAACAGATATAAACTCACTAAAGTAAATCTTTAACAAATTGCTGCATCTATAAACATACCCACAAAGAAAGCGCTAACACATTGCAGGGGACAAAACCCCTATGTGTCAGCAAAGTATCCGTTGCTTAAGAGAGAGAAGAGAGAGAATTTCTCTGGCTAAAGTGAATCTCCACCTTCTCTCCTGGTTCCTGAAATCACAGCATCAAGTCTGAAACAATGGAAGGAGATCTCTGTGAGCGCCAGCGAACCTGTCAGAACACTCTGGCCAATTTTATCAGTGTTTTTCTGGACAAGAGCCACCAGAGATGGGTCCTGGCTTGGGCACATTCCCCTCTATTTACTGGTCTTCAACACAGTCTAAAACCAGAAGGTTAAGGAGACACTGAGAAGTAGCACTTACTTCCATGAGCAGTAACTCATTTCTGTGCCAATTTGAGCACGGGGCAGAAACAAACCCCGGAAACTGATAGGTTCAACTGAGTTGCCATCTAAACCTCATCAAACCCAGGAAGGGATTAAGAGCGTATAAAGCAGCAGGATGCTTCAGAACAATAAAAACAGGGTCAGGAGTACTTCAATTACCATCTGGTTATCATGCCAAGGAATCACACTGACACTGAGGAGGAGGATATCTTATTTAATGTAGACTTGTTATTTGCCAAAACTTCCTGTCTGGATTAGCGTTTGAAGTTGATAGTTTGATAACACGTTAGTGTGACCTACAACAACACATACAACATAGTCCTATAGTTCTAGTCTCTGGTGTGTAGATAAATCCACATATCCCCTAAGCATTTGACAGCTCATTCTCTGACCCTACGGTGAACCCTCCACCCCCTCCCCCAGCTTCCCTGGTCCCCAGAGGACTCTCCATAGCTCTGGAACAGAAGGAAATGAGCAGAGGGGCGAGCCCCTCCCACACTCCCATGCCAGCTCTAGACCAGAGATATGTGCTCTAGACACCTAGGCGGCCACATTCAGGCTGGAAACGTGTATGTATTCTCTGAAGATATATACAACTTTATACACAGCCAAATCCAAGTAACAAAATCCCCTCCCCAAATGCTACTACTGGTAGAAAAGGAAAGATTGGTTCTGTTATTGGTGAGCTGATTTCCTAAAAAGAATGTCTCATCAATCCCAAAAGTAAAGTTGAAAAATGAAACTCCATTTCAATGCCTAAACAGACTAGACTGCTTTTGGCCCAGTTTGAGTTATGCATAAACTATTTCAAGTAATTGGCTCAGTGACCTCCACTGGCTACTCGGCAATGATGAACATTTTAGACCCGCAGCAGGGAAGGGGGACATATTCTCCACCCAGGCTCCAGTTAGACTCGGCACTTCTCAAATAACAATCGGCAACATGGATTTTTTTTTTTTTAAGAAATGTATTTAACATAGTCATGACTTTGGAGTCAGATTCACTAATAAAATTTGATCTTGAACAAGTTATAATAGGTGGCATGTTATATCAGTCATAACTGCAAATAGAGTATTAATCAAGGCTAACTTTTTTTGCAACATTTGCAATACAATTAAATTCATTTTTTTTAATTTGTCAAAAATAACATAACCTGTTTGGTTATGGTTGGTTGAGTGGCCTTTTAATCGGAATTTTGGTCCACTGCTAACTGGAGTCCCCCCGAACTGCTAAGCAGAGGTACCAGGCATCTTTGTAAGGATTTGTTTTGAATTATCACTGGTCTTGAGCAGAGCACATTTTGAGTCAAATGCCATATAAGTACAGTACTATGGTACCCACACAACGGCTCTGCTATCCTTTGCGATGAGGGTTCAGTAATATAAACTCTTCGGATTTAGGGTAGTAGGCAATTAATTCATAGGTAAACCTTGCTGAATATTTCCTATCCCAACATTTTAATCAGCTCCACAAAAAAAGTGCATCAGGCAATATTTTGAGGTCACTGTCTGAGGTCCCCTAAGAAGTCGAGCTGCTCTGTAGCAGCCCCCCGAGCAGGAAGTGGCACCTTCCCATAACTCTCCACCAGGCTCGGCGCATCCTGCCCTCCCCGTCAGTGCCATTCACACCACCTCCTCCGTGCTCCTGCCCAGGTCTCCCCCCATATCCACTTGAGACACAGCAAGGAGACACAGGACCCTTCCTCTGGTCACCATAAGGCACTAACTACATGGAGAATAAGACACATAAAACTTGAACAGAAATACACGAGACCGTGTATTTGAAAGCTTCTGTAGCTTAAAAAAGAAAAATGTCAAGCAACTCATCAGAGTAGAGAATGTAATAGCTGAAGTCTTCTGGCCAGAAAATCACTCAGGTGACAACAATCTGGGTACAAACCTGCCAATGTTTCTAGTCAATTGTGAGTGGGGGAGCTTCTACTCTGGGGTCATTTTTCTGGGTGGTCTGTGTTCGGCAGGTACTGGAATTCAAACACAGGGTGCAGACAGCAGCCAGGCAGCTCTGCGGCAGCACGCTTTCTGTCCTCTAGTCAGAAAGCCACAGCTGAGGACAGGGCCTCATCTGGTAATTCACCTGAGACGGGGGTCATCAGTAACTGGAACAAAGTCGCAAGCAGCAACTCCAAAATTGAAGCTTTTGAATTCAAAAAGAAAAACAAAAATAAAAAAATCTCGAAGTGTACACATTGCTATCTGCAGTCACATCGTATGAGAGGCTGGTGTGAGACAGATACTGGAGATCGGATCTGTGCGAGTTTTGTTATTTAAAAATAATTTAAAGACACATTAAGCCAAAATGTCACTTTCCATTTTCCATTTGGCCCTGACAGGGTGGGAAAAAAATCTAAAAATCTTATGCAAGGAAATGCAAGGACCTTAAATGCAGAGGAACATGGAAAGCAACCTGGAATGACTGCCTTACCCTGGCCTCACCTTCCTTGTTAAGGGGTGTGGTGTTGTCAAAGACACCTAGTGGCACCCACTTATTGCCACTTAAATTCCTCCAGTACAGTGTCCACAAGTCTTCTTTATAAGATGAAAGCAACTATGCAAAGTTTTTCTCAGAGTTTCAAGAAAATGTAAGCAAAGTTCACATTGCTGCCACTTCCATTCTTTACATGAAATTGAGCAGAAAAGTAATTGAGATGACAATGGCTCATAAGCTGGAAAAAGTGCTTTAGGATTATTATATATTCATTTTAGTTTTGTTTAGATTGATATAAAGAAATTAGGTGTAGATAATGTACGCATTTTGGAGGAAAAAAAAACTTTGTGCAAACTGTCACTAGTTATCTTCGCATCTTGCTTATCTGTCTTGGAGGTTAAGTAAGTCTAGCCACTTCCTTCCTCCTAATGCCTCCAGTTAAAGACTGATGTAGTAAAATGAAGAAGAAATAAGAAAAATGTTTTTGTGGGCAATAACATGAGCTATCACAACCTCCATCCCAAAGTTTCAGCATCTGATAAGACAATTAAAAAGATTCAGAATGCCAGATATTCAAATTTATGACAGGTAAGTAAACCCTTCCTCAAACATGAAGTTATTCACTAACATGTTTTCTACCATTCTATTTCTACACTGAGAACTACTTCAACTTCCCTTGTTTGCTCTAAATGCACACTAAAAATTCCTCTCCCAAACCCACGTATCCAGAACCCAAGTACATAGGACCTCACTGCCAATGTAAAATAACTGTCATGCCCCCCACACCTGACTTATGTCATCATGCAAGATCTTCTGTAATGCCACAAATGAAAAATAAGAAGTTATAACCAACTCTCTGCTGCTCTGGTGAAGTGGGTCTGCCAGGCCCTCCTTCCTGGTCAGGCCAGAAAACCATGCATAGAAGGGATTGATAACTAACATCTCGAAAAGCCTGTCCTCAGGAAGACGTTTCATCAGTATCCACCATTTATTCTACTGTGAACACAGCTCTGGCTTAGAGATCAGCCATGACCAACAACAATTACTTAGGCTCTGGAACCTTCGATTTGGCTCTCCTAGCACAGTGATGACAGTTGTTCCAAGTGCATGGAACTTCCAATGCAAGAGATTCTTACATTTAAAAGCTGGGCTCCCACCCCAAAAGTACACACACACACACACACACACACATACACACACAAGTTTGCAT
Source organism: Scalopus aquaticus (assembly GCA_004024925.1). NCBI lineage: Eukaryota > Metazoa > Chordata > Mammalia > Eulipotyphla > Talpidae > Scalopus > Scalopus aquaticus. The sequence goes on from PVIJ01009448.1 coordinate 20,522, forward strand.
AAAATTATGGGGGAGGAGGATGGAGGCTGCTCACAGGCTTGTCAAGTCCAACTATATTAGATTAAGATTCCAAGATACTATTTCAAGGGATCCTGCACTTCGTGCATGAACTTGAATGAATTACCCTCCCCCAAGAAGTCATCCAAACTCTCAGAGGCCAGGATTTTAGAGACTATTGTCATTCCTTTCTGATTTGTGGTTAATTCTTCTCCTTGGAGGGGATTCAGCCAGAGCCCTGCAATTAGGCACAGTAAACAGGCCCTGGAACATTGGCATATCAATACAGGCTGTTTGGGTTTGGGAAGGCAGTCCTTCCCGCGGTGGCCTGGCTCTCAGCCAGCTGGGTGACGGCTGAGTGACAGGGCTACGTGCGCTGCGTGAGGGTGGCAGCCAGCCCACACCCGAGGAGCACACCGCCAAGCAGAGCGCTGAGGGAACCAGCACAGGGAAGCCCTCCCCCTCCATCCCTACCCCAGTCACCAGAGCAATGCTTTGAGTACAAGCTTCCTTGTACTTAGGAAATCAGCAAGTCAGCCAGATCCTGAGTTAAGGACATTAAGACAGGCACTTAACCATATCCTTTCTGCTGCCTTTATCCAAATAGTAACAGCTGTCATTTCCTGAAGTTCCAAGTAGGCAGGTGGCACTTTAGGGTGGTGCTTCACATATATTGTCTCATTTAATTTCCTGGTTATGGGGAAGGTGAGCGGCAGCCATCCGCCCTGAGTCAAGCTGATCACACGTTCCGAGCAGAAGACATTAGTCCTGCAAGTCATCACGTGGCCCTAGAAGTTACTTTATTCCTACTGAAAATTCAAGTGCAATCCTTCAGGCAATATGGGGTAGGAACTAAAAATATTTATCTTCTTTTCATGAGAGAAACAAACTTCTCCAGAGAAGAAAAATCTTACCCGCAGCTGAGCAGAATGGAAGAAAAATGTCATCACAGGTCGGTCAAAAAATTAATTATGGCTATCTTTAAATTCTCATCTGAAATTAATCCTAAAACACTTGAAGAAATCGATTGATAAAGACTTTGGTAATGGGTGATATATGAAAAAAAGCAGCTGCCAATCGAAACCTATCATGGAAAAATGACTTGAAACAACAGTCTTAAGTTAGGAGAAACTTTACCTGCAATTCCCAGTGAATTTTAAGACTATTGCATTTTAAGACTATTGCAACTATGCTGAAAAAATTAAAGAAGTTTCTAGAAAACCAGATTCTTGATTTAGATTTGCATTTCAGCCCTTGGAAAAATATATCTGCTACATGAAAGAAATGACACATAGCAAGTCAGTCCTAATGAGAACTCATGAAATGTAGTAGCTCCACTTACTGACTGAACAAGCATCTGTGAAGTGCTAACCACACACCTGACGCTGCCCCATGTACTTCACACATATTACCTCATCCCATCTTCATAATAACCCCATGACGCAAGAACCACTATTATCTCCATTTTATAGATGAGAAAAATAAGGTGCAAGGAGGTTGAGCAACTTGTCTTTCTGAACTCAGTCCCAAATTTCACTCCAATTCTAGTTCCAATTCTGGAAAATTAAGTTTATTGGTACAAATGACAGAAAACTTTTGTGTATGATTACTTAACATGGTAACATGGTGGATTTCTTTTTTTATTAAAGATTTATTTATTTATGCATACAAGCTGGGGTACAGGCCAGAGGCACGGGGCAGAGAGAGGGTTCACCAGAGACAGAATGAGGAACAGAACAGGCAGATCGACGGAAACACAATGCTGAGGGGAGCAGCGGGCGAGGCAGGAGAGGTCTGCAGCACCATGTGGGAATCTCCCAGGCCGGTCGTTGAACTCGCTTCGCTGCTGCCGACAGCTCCACAGTGCAGCGCTTAACCACTACACCACCGGGAAGGCCCGTGGTGGATTTCTTGTTAAAATTTCCCAGTGAACTAAAAATACTTACCGTTTTCAGATTTAACAATGAAAAGTTCAGATCTGGCCAGCTGGCTACACTCTGATTTTCTTGCTAATAAACTGCGGGAAGCTAGAGCACCATCCCTAGCTAGCCTCCTCTTATCCATTTTACTCAATGGTTGTCAAAGTTTAGTGTATGTGAGAATTTCTTAAAGGACTTGAGATTCTGAGCCACTATGTTTGAGGAGAAGCCCAACGATTTGCATCTGCAGAGAACTTCCAGGTGAGACTGGTGCTGTGGGCCAAAGACCACGCTACGGGCATCATGGCCTCTTTGTGGCGGGAGGGTTTTGTGCAATGCCTCACTCTGAAGGATAAGAGGTAAAGGAGAATTCCTCCACTGCACCAGTTCTTTTGGGGAGGAGGAGTGGGCAGAGCAGGAAGTGAGAGGAATTCCTAGGGCAGTGTCTGGCCTGGCCTTGCCCAGTGTGGCTCCTAGAGCTGGCAGGAAACAATCCAACTATAACCGCGCAGGTTGCTGAGGATTACTGTCAAGGCAATGCAGGGTGTGCTCTCTTCCAGCAGCCAGTAAGACAATGACAACACTCAGTTGCCCTTTCAGATGGAAATTTAGCCTCGATTTTCATTTAATTCCTTATACTCCTGGTGGTATATACTTACTATTGCAACTGGTGTTTTGTTTTACTTTTTTAAAGATTTATCTATTTATGCATACAAGAGCTGGGGTTTAGGCCAGAGAGGATTCACCAGAGACAGAGCGGGGAGCAGAACAGGCAGATCCACTGAAATACACTGCTGAGGAGAGCAGCAGGAGAGACAGGAGAGGTCTGCTGCGCCATGTGAGAAGCTCCCTGGCTGGGGATCAAACTTGCACTGCAGTGGCTGCCCACAGCTTCATAGTGCTGAGACATAACCCCTTGCACCACCAAGTAGGCCCAGCACTGGTGTTATAGAGGAAGAAAGTGAGCACTGATTTACCCATGATCACAATGAGATGAGATAAATGGAAAATGTCCATCCTAGTGCCTCAGAGTAAGTGCTCACTTAAAGTTAAAATATAAAAATAAAGGGCCTCCCTGGTGGCACAACTGTTTAAGTGCAGCACCATGAAGCTATCCAGAGCCTTTAGCACAAGTTCGCTACCCAGCCAGGGAGCTTCCCACATGGCAAGGGAGCTTCCTCTCCTGCCTCGCCCGCTGCTCCCCTCAGCAGTGTATTTCTGATCTGCCTGTTCTGCTCCCCACTCTGTCTCTGGTGAATCCTCTCACCACCCTACACCTCTGGTCTATACCCCAACTTGTATGCATGAATAAAATAAATCTTTAAAAACTATATACATACATATAAATAAATAGCAACCTTGTCAATAAAGAAGTGAAAACTGAGATCTGAGAAACCACTCGCCAGTGGCTGAGCAGGGACCAGAGGCCCATTCTAGCCTCACAACCCAGGCCACCCCCTGCTTCTCTGCACTGGATCTGTATGTGTGAACTGCCAAGGATCCAATGATACTCAAGCACTTTCTGGGGCAAAGCAGAGAATTTCAGAGCTGAGATGTCAAGGCTCCTCCTTTGAGATGATCCCTTCTAGCATGTTAAGCTAATAAAATAACTTCACTCTTTGGCATCAAATTAGGGACCATGAGGCAAAATCTTTTTCCCCCTAGCAAAATATTTATAGCTTTTTGGACATTTTGACATCCTTTGAAATCAAAGTCTTTTTGAAGATGAAATTTAGTCAACAAGCACCTATGAAATATAAGGGGTTGTTTGATGCACTAAATGTATCTATTAAGTTTAATAGTTTTTGCCTTCAAGGAACTTATAAGTAAATAGAGGGCAGGCCAATAAATAAATGTGGTGGGGCAGCCTGGAATGAGCCACCCACAGAGTTCTAGGGAGCAGAAGGGAAGACTTCATGGAGCAGGCACTGAGATGGATTCTGAAGAGCAGAAGACAATGGGGAAGCTCATTATGGCCGGCAAATCCGCTTTCTAGCATTTCAGGGCCCGGGAGGGCAGGAAGGCGGTCAGTGGAAGATTAAGTGTAGAAAGGTCAGATGGGGTCAGATGGGGTCAGGTGGGGTCAGGTGGGGTCAGATGAGGAAGGTCTTAAATGGCACGCTAAGAAGTTCACTGGGTGTACAGTAGACAATGGGGAGAGAAAAGGGGTGGGCTTTTTTTAAGCATGGGGACTGCGTGATTAGCATTGGATTTTGGACTGCTTACACTCTGGCAAAAGAACATTAAAATGGATTACAGAGAGAATGAGAACCGAAGGCAGGTGATTTATAGCTAAAGTAAGTCCCTTTAAGATACTTTCCTCCTCAAGGATTTCTACTATGAAAGCCAAACCAACTTCAATAATAACAGAAAGACAAAACTGGAGGTTCCAGAGTGAATCTACAAAGCAACCAAAAAGTCAAAACAGCACACTGGCCAAATATTGATCAATAATGGTGCAAGTTCCTGCCTGAATACTCAATATGGTCTTCAAAGGATTTCGCTTTGCCATTCCAACCACTCAAATTTACCTGTAAAACAATATGAACATGAAAGAAACCATCCAAAACAAAACAAAAAACAGTAAAATAAAAACCTCAATGTCAATTTTGTGTAGATTTCTGAGTGATATTTCCTCCGTTTGACTCGAGAGATGAGGAGAAATAGGAAGGGAACTGGCAGAATCTGTGTTCTGTGTGTCTAGAAAACGAATCAAGCTCCAAAAGATGTTCCAACTATTTAAAGCAGTGTCTCTTACTTCCACGCAATGCTCAAACAGAAGAGTGTTATCCTAACACTTCAAAACAACTTCAAGTCCCCCGAGTAGAACCAAACACAGACGTCATTGACAGCTGGAATTGAGTTTTTCCATTTTGTCCTCTTCTCACTGGCAGATAACCAAGACTACAATATGACTGACTATATCTGGGGTTTGTTTTTATATGGTAATCGGTTTTTGGCTTCATTTTAGAAGGAAAAATAATACTTAGTATAAGTACATTTACTCCAGAACTTGAGAAATGGAGATCACTAGATCTCCTGAGGAAACAAAAATTAGCCTGACTTACTAAGGAGGTATTATCAACATTATATCGAACATGGGACACTCAGTAAACAGTTACTGAATGATTCCAACGCAAGATCTGCAAGCCTGTATTATACAACTAGAAACCCGTGTGCCTGTTAAGCTGAGAGTGGGTTGGGTCGGGGGATGAAAAATATTACAGTGAGTCACTACCAGCTCACCAAAAACAAGAACAGGAACTCATCAACAAATCACCATGCAAAGAAGACCCACAAGTAAGGTAAGTGCCATACTGGCTTAAGATTAAAATAATCAAGCGAAATAAGGGCCAAATTTTATGTATAATGAACCAAGCTAACTAATCTTGCTTGGCAAACACACAGCTCTGGATGGGAGCTGGAGCAACAGTCCTGGCAATCTGCCAAAGTCAAATTCCTTAGTCTGGCAGAATAAAATGATGTGTCTGTCACATTTACAATTCTAGTGTCTCTGGATTCAGCTGCCTGCTGGGCACCCCTGGCAGTTGCTGGGCAAAACATATCTGAACTATCACTACTGTCAGAAGTTGTGCATTTGACAAACACCGTAGAAAAATGACACCCATTCCTTAGAGCAGTATTAGTTAACAGCTACAAAATGCTGCTATGAAGGAATTTTAAAGTCCTTTGCCATAATAATTAACAAAGAATTAGGAACCATCTCCATAGTACTAATCTACAGACTGCTCCTTGGTGTTCAATAGGCACAGGTCAAATGTCACAAATTGACTCCAGGCCACAAAGGTAAGTCAAAAGCAGAGGTCTTGTCAAACTGAGCAAACGTGGCCCAGGGGCAATGGTCCCTGAGCTTTAGCCTAAGTGCCCCTGCCTGGGTGCTTACAGATGCTTCTCAAAGGTGCTGCTCATTAGGGGTTAAACCCCACCCCACCTTTAAGCTTCAGCATAGCGGAGTCTTGTTCCTTTCAAGGTGTGTTTTCCAAATGGAGTCGGAACATACAAAGCTACTTGTTATTTAAGAAATCTGAAATCTTCCTAGGCACAGTTTGGAATCAGGAAAGAATTTTTAAATTTTGCCTGAGTCAAAAATCAGAAAGGGAAATAATCATGATACCCAAAAGTTGAAGCACAGAGAGGTTACATGATTCTGCATCAGAGTGTTTATCAATTCGAAGTCAGAATTACAGCGAGAATCCCCAGAAAAACGCTGAAGAAGCTGACCTGACCTACCAACCATTCCCCAGTCCACGTGGTCCCTGGAACACCTCCAGCCAGAAGAGCCCCCTCTGGTAAAGCACTTTTTCCGGGGCCCAAGAACCACCCAATCCTTCTCAAAGTCCTGCTCAGTACCTCAATATAAAAACAACCGCTGCATGATTGTGGGAATGGACAGATGCGACTTCTCTTTGTCTCTCTAGATCTAAAGATCTGCATCATTGAAGAAAATCCTGTAGAGTTTTGGTAGCTTATTTTGGTGACTACATTTTAAGTAAAGAAAAAAATGGTTGAAGCCCAAAGGAATAAAAAATGACTAATCAGTATAAAAGTAGATATTTCACCAAAAAAAAAGAAAGCAAAGTTGGCGACATCTACTTCACACCACTCAACTTCAGGTTACTTCTTTAGGTGGTTTTATAATCACTTCTCACCTCCCTCCCCTCATTCACAAACAGATCAACCACAGTGCAAGGTATCTGATGATTTGTGAATGAATAAATTAAATTGTTACCTCCTGACTTCGTGATTCACTGCAAGCAGACAAGGTTGCGGTAGAGTGGCCAGTGGCCCAAAATTGAACAAAATATACGATGAAGTAAGTCACAAACACTCACTTTTACCATCCTCTTTGTTCCCAACAGTTATCTCCAACTGAGTCTGCAGTGGGGCCGCCATCTTGAGCCATATACATTATAAAAGCAGCAAAAGCCCGGCTGAGAGTAGAGAGGGAGAAGTAAAGAGCACAAGAGAAGAAGCAATGATGAAGGCAATAAAGCCCCAGAGAAAAGAATGAACACGTCAGTTGACCTGGATGTCAAGGACTTTCTGGTTTCAGCTCCCGGCTCCAGCCTTCTGTGAACTCTGACTGCATTTCCTGCACTTGGGTCTGAGAGAGACTATGATCTTCAAAATACACTGTCCGTGTTTTGCTTAAAGTAACTTGCAACCATGATAAGCTCCCCTGAGTGATGGCTATGCCTGACAGCGCATGAGAAGGGTGGGCCAAACTGTTATTGCTAAACAGCAAAGGGGGAAAGATCACTTTGCAACACATATTCTTTTATGCATAACTTACTGCTGTGTCATCATTCCTCTCCATTGACTTCAGGGAAGAACTGAATTGTCAGCTCACAATGCAACCCCCAAAGCCCCATCTTCCAGAACTACTCCAGTCAGGGATCCTAACAATATTTTGTTAACAAATACTTTTTATGTAAATAATAGTAGGAAAACTGCACAGCATTCTTCTTCAAAAGCACTTAGCTGACCCACTTTTAATGTTTGAGTTGTGGGGGGGAGTTAAGTTTTTTAGACTTAATCAGGTGTGAACCAGAGACCCTATAAGAATATGTAAATTAAGTCCTATGTCTGTCCACCTTTGTGTCCCTAACCCCTGGACAGTGACCCTCAGGGAGAGAAAACTCCAAAACACTTGCTGAATAAATGAAAAGATGAAAAATAAGAACATAGTCAAGAACACAAACTCTGGAGTCAGACAGATGTGAGTTAGAAGCCCAAATCTACCACTTACAGCCTTATAACATTGAAGAAGCTTCCAAATCTTGCTAGGAATTTTATGTATATTATGTTATTTAATGCCCCTTACCCAAAAAGCTTTAAGGCATTATTATCCCTCATGTTTCACGTGCTGAAAGCTAAGCAACTTACCTAAGGCCACAAGGTTAGTAATGCCAAGTCTAAGCCCCTAACCCCTACGACAAAGTGTTTCTTATCAATGACTTTGCAACTTTGGGTAAATAATTTAATCACTCTGCTGTGATAAAACTGTGGTTCTGAACACTAAGTAAGATTAAGGGCTTATAAAGTGCTTAGCACAGTGCCAAACAGAGCAAACTGCTCAATAAAAAAGATAGCTGTTATTATTCCCTACTTACTAGTGAGTCTACAGTGAGATGCTTCAAGCAGAAGGATTTTGGTTCTATAATTACATGTTCTCTGGAAAACTGCCATTTTCAAGAATTTAGGCAACCAAAACAAAAGGGCCAAATGATAACCAATATTTATCTTGGATAGGGTCTAAATCCTCCAAAAGGGAGTCACAGATAAATCTTCTGATAGCCTGAAAGCAATGATCATACTTGAAGTTAGGGGGCGCCATACTGCTGTAGTACACTGTAAACAGCTCTGTCTCTCAAAGGGTCTTCAGCACCCTGAGATTTTTCTCCAACAAAGTGGAGGTAAATAAATTCTGACCCTTTACAACTTCTTTGGCAGAGAAAGGAAACCCTTTAATATGTCTTTCCATACACTTCTACAATTTCAGTTTTAGGTCTAGCACATTTTATTCCCAAAGGCTTTGCTATTGCTTCATTGAGATAAACGGTATTATTAAATTAGTTGATGAACTTAAAAGTGTAAAGGGGGGGGGAGTGTTCAATTAGGAAAATGCATTAATAAGCATAACCCTAAGAAATTTAAAGTACCTAAAAACAATGGATCTAAAATACACGTAATTGTTGACAATTATTGAAAATGAATGAGGGATACTCATATACAAGCCTCTCCCCATTTACATACTTGAAAATTTCCATAATAATAAGCTACTAATAAATTTTTAAAACAAATGTACAAATTCTACCTTTTCAAGGTTTAGTCTTTATTGAAAACCTGCCTGGAGGATGCAGCCGGAAACTGGGTCTGTAGCACCACTTTGGGAAGCAGTGCAAAGTAAGGCACTTAGTTGAAGGAAGAGAAATAAAAACAGTTAAAGTAAAGTGAAGCTAATATAAATCATGTAGAAAGGGAATGTTTCTACAATGCTTTAAAAAATTATCTTCAAGAGACCAAAAGCCATAAGATATCACTAAGGAAACTTCCTTACACAAGCAAATCAAACTTTTTTTTAACTCTAATAATTGATTGCTCAAGTCCAGTTTGCATTTGGTTCTAGTTGGCCAGGGATATCTCAATGTAGAAGTGATTTTTTTAAAGGGCAGGAATGAAGAGCTTTATGCCAAAACAGTCTAAGGAAAGCTAGAAATGTAGGTATAAGAAGATGTCTCTTCAGTGGATAAAAGATGAATTTTCTTTTCCAATTCACAATCACCTTCTCATAGGATTAGCTGAGAAGTTTTTTGTCCTGCCCAGAAGATAACCCATAACAGAAGAATCATATCTAGAAATCTTTTTTTCCCCTTATCCAGACGTACACAGTGCTTTTCATTCAATTTCTCTGGTTTAATTCTTGCCTAAAATCCTACCACTGAACCTGAAGACAAAGTTAAATAAAATTACTTAACTTTCTAATAGCTTAGTGACCTCTTTCTGTCTATCAACTCTGACCGCCCTGGGATAAATTCTGTCCCTAGAATGCTAGGGGAGAAATTCCTAACACCTAAGTTTAAAAGACACTTTCAAAAAACTGATAAGAGACCATCTGCTCTTCCAAGTTGAAGCTACAAGTCCCTCTGCAAGGCTGAGGTTAGCCCTTCCCACTTTCCCTCCCCCACCTCCAGCAGACAAGGTCATTTAGTGCAAAAACAAAACTAATCAAGACAAATGGCATTCTGATCCACCACCAAAATGATGGAAGAGTAAAGAAACACTTCAACGTCAATCTTCTACGGAGTCCAGCAAACTCTGAATTTCCCCTAAATTAAAGTTAAAATTTACAAAAGAGCAATTTCTTCTAAGATTTATTTTATTAGTGTCTGATTAATCATTCATTTTATTTGTGTTTGATGAGTAAGGATGCTTTCAGATATTCTACTTATGACTTCCCAACTTGAAAGTTACACAGCAATCTATTTCTCCCCCAAACCACTCACCCACCTTCATTTCTACACATTTACAGTCTTCACCTCTTGCCCTTTATTAAGAGTGTTGTTCTCAGCTTATGGGATAAGCTGACAACAATGATAAGTTTTATCACAGTATCAATCTTAAATTGAGAAACTATATATATATATATATATATATATATATATATAGTTTAAGAATGTCATAGGTGAATGTTCACCTTCCTTCTCATGCCAGTATGCTTTGCCTCAGTGTTCGAGTAAAAGTTTTCTATAGTTTCATGCAAATCACGTAGAACTGCCACTAGAACTAGCTGGATTATCATTTGTAGGAAGACTGTGTAACTGGACTAGCCAATGACATGTACTGACACTACAGTACTACACCCATATTTCTGTAAATTTACCTGCAACTGTTTCCAAGATAAAGCACCACCCAGGGAATTACTTCTGTTTATCTGGACAAAAAAACCTGGTTGCTTTTCAGAGGTCCTTGATCACCCTCTCCAGATCACTTAACTGGTTGTTTTGAGTGGCTTTCCCCATCAATTGCTAGTTAGGGGAGGGAAGATAGGGCTCAGCACCAAGAGAGAAATTTCACAGTCGAGTAGATGGTCTAACTGTGTCTTGGGTGCAACTAACCAGGGACAGCACTGGAAAGTGAGGAGTAGAATAACCCTTTCACAGGTCAAACTCTTCCCACACCTGCCAAACTCCACAAACCAACTGCCACAGTGCAAAACCCCAACTGTCTCCAGAATTCTTTAAGAGTGATTTTGTAGGAATCCCTTCCAAACACAAATGAAGGGCAATATTAGGGGACTTTAAACATCTATGAGCACACATTCACCTGCAGTGTTTCAGCTCATACAAAATATTTCTAAGAAGCTGTGCCCCGTTTGGACTTTTGAGCTCCCAAGTGTTACAAACAGACCAAAATGCCAGCAGGTTGTCCGCCATGTACCACCCACTAGAGCCATTATCTCAAAGTTAACAAAGGTCATTATAGTTACACACCTGAGTCCCTCAGCATGGATACTCGCTCAGAGGAGGGGGAGGCAAAGAAGGAGGAGACCAGGCTGAGCTTGGTTAAAAACTCAAGCTCACTTTCAGCCCTGCGAGGCCGACAGACAACGGACTCTGAAAGTCCACGGTCCCCGCGAGCTGAAGCAGCAGCAGGGCGGCCGGCAGCGTCCTACCTTGGACCTCTCCTTGACGTAGTATTTGCCCAGCCGACTCCCGCAGTACAGGACCAGCCTGTCGATGAGGGAGAGAAGAAAGCTGATGGCCTCGCAGCCTTCCTCGTTGCCCCCGATCCACGTGATCTGGTCGCCCCGCAGGTGCCGCTTGGAGACTCCGGCTCGCGGCCCGGCCAGCTGGCCGTCCCGCAGGGCCCCGTTGCAGTGCAGTTGCTTGACGCGCTCCAGGACGCAGTCGCCCACCACCTCGCCCAGGAAGTTGTCCAGGTAGCAGAAGCCGACCTCGTGCAGACAGGGCACGATGTACTCCAGGGCGATTTTCTCTAGGTCCAACCTCATGATGTGTCCCAGGGGCATCTCGCCCGCAGAGCCGAGCTCGGGGACCCCCAGCGCGCACCCAGAGAGGTGGCGAACTACGCGCTCGCGCCGCGGTGCTGGGAGTTTGGCCCGGGCTTCAGCTACCTGCCGCGGCCACGGTCCGCAGCCGCTGCAGTGCCGGGAAGTAGGGAAAGTTATTTGCAACTCTGGGGAAGATGGATCCAGTTCAGGGACCAGCGGGAGTTGTGCAGAGCTCCCCGACCCAGCGCCGGACTGACCCAGCGAGGAATCGGGAGGCCCGCTTTGGAGATGCCGAGCCACCACTGGCGCGGCGGCGGCGGCCCCGGGCGGGTAGAGGCTGAGGTCCAGCCTGAGAGCCGGTCGACTCAGCGCGTCATGGGCCCCGCCCAGGCTCCGCCCCGGGCCCGCCTCCAGGACAGCCCTCCCCCCCACCCCCGCCAGTCACCCGCGCCCGACTTACCTCTCCGCACTAGCCGTGAGAGCCAGGCGCGAGCCCCAGTGTTGTGCGACCAGGGGAGGGGCTGGAGAACAGATGGAATTTTTAGAATGCTTTCATTTGCATATTGGTTTGCATAAAAGTCCATAACAAACTTGAAAACCTGTATCCCAATTCTGAAAATATAAATGGGTTAACAGCACAGTTTACTGCCACATTCTGGGCTTTTGAACAAAATAATAAACTCAGGAACACACACACACACACACACACACACACACACACTTACATTAAGCAGTGATCTCCTAGTTTACCTAATGCATGTCCTCGTTCCCCTTTCCGAGGCTGTTTGACTCAGGTCAGGAAGTTCAAACTACAGTAGAGTGGGAGAAATTCGGTTTTAACAAAAATTAACAAACATTTCCATAACCCTTACTATGTGCTGAGTGAGGCAGAATGTGCACAGTGAAGAAACGCTGGGCCATATCTGATGCCGGAAAATACCGTATTTTGTTTTGCTGGGTGTTTTTATACACGTATCTTTCAAGCATCTTACTATAATATGATGTTCTGAAAGTCTGCCTTCAAAATTAATCACACGTTAGTCAATATAAGTTTGTCTCCCCAAAGATAAGACTATATTCTAGGTCTCTCATCTCACTTTTCCTACAAAAAGCTTCATTTACAAGGAGGAATGAATGCCAGATGTTTAGTTATCGAAATTCAGCTGATTGCTTTTAAATTTTTATTCTTTCTTACCCAACACTAGAGATCAGAATCGGGGTGGAGGTGGAAGGTGAGGAAAGTTCACAATCACACAGAAAGCTATATCCATATTTAATTTTTGCATTAGTCTGCACTGGAGTTCTTCACTTTAGTTAAATAATGGAATACTGGTTTTATAGGTATTGCTTATTTTGCACAAAATCCTCTCTTTATTCTCCTTCCTATAGCCCTCTCTTCTCTGCTTGGGGGGGGGAGGGGGGCGGCTGGTTGTGGAGAGAAATATGAAGGAAGAAATGGAGCAAAGTCCTCTCCAAGAACAAAGAGTAGAACAGGAATGGCACCCTCTGCTGCAGGAGGAAAAGCAGCAGTCAGAGACACGCGGCCATCACAACCGGAGGGATGTTCAAGAGGAGACATCAGTAAGATATTTCGATGAAACTTCTACTAAATCGAGAGGAGATTCTCTACCAAGATGCTACCAGGGTTCAGCAGCAGATGCACCAACTGGCTTAGTTGGCCAGGACTCAAGTTGCTGAAGTCTAAATTCTTACAGCAGCTTTATGATAACAGGAGCCCCTCAACCTTGCACTCCCAGCATCTAAGCAGATAGTAGGTACCTAATAAATAATTACTGGGAACCTATTATCTGACCCTGAATGAGGGCAGCCTCTATGTGGGATTCAGCAGGTCTGGAAGCCTCCATGGAGGGTCTATTTGCTGAAGGTATTCGGAGACCTCCCCTGAGGAGAATTCACTGGAAAAGAAACAGATCTGTCTGACCCAAAACAAAACCCCAGTGGGGGCATGTAGGCACCCCGCGGGACACTGATCTCTAGGCTTTGTCTCCCTACCCAGCCACAGAGGATGTTAACTTCCTGGGAGCTCTAGGCCTGAAAAGTGAAAACTGCGGGGCTGTTCATGGCAGCAAAAAATGGAAACACAATACTAAAGGGAAGGAAGGCCCTTATCCCACTATCTTTTAACCCCTCAGGGACCTCCTCCAGAGGCATTATAAATAATGGGGTAACCAGAAGAAGCAAATCTGAGGTGGCCTGAATGTGGATGCTGGTAGACAGCAGCTTGTGCCTTTTGTAGCTTTGGGCAGTGTCTCAAAATTAATCCTTTGTCTCCAAATTAAAAGGCAGGGAAATGACAGATAATCACTGGCCAAAATAGTTCTGTTTGAAGATTCTTTACAGATACAACTGACGCTCCTGGGAATGATTAGGAGGGAATTTACAGAGGACCAGAAATCTGCAGTAGTAGGTAGAGGAGGTAGCAGTCAAAAAAAGAGAGAAAATGACATACCCACTTCCAGAATAAACACTTGGTCTAGGACTTTAAATCCCAGGAGGGGCCTCCCTGGTGGCGCAGCGGTCAAGCGCTGCTATGTGGAGCTGTCCTCAGCGTTGACGCGAGTTCGACACCCGGCCTGGGAGATCCCCACATGGCGCTGCAGATCTCTCCTGCCTCGCCGGCTGCTCCCTTCAGCAGTGTATTTCCGTGGATCTGCCTGTGCTGCTCCCCACTCTGTCTCTGGTGAACCCTCTTGCCGCCCCACGCCTCTGACCTATACCCCAGCTTGTATGCATAAATAAATAAATCTTTTTAAAAAAAGAATCTCAGATTCTTTTCCTTAGGTTTAAAAAAAAAAGAGAAAAATAAACTAAAATAAATAAATCCCAGGACGGTAAATTTGGCTTACCTGTTCAAATCATGTTTCAGTGATTTTTACATACAGCTCTTACTATAAGCAAGGTCTAGTGATTGTTGGCATGATAAACCACTTGATGATATGACAAAAGAGTGGGCATGTTGGAGGATACGCAGTCCCTTGCCGCTCTCCCTCTTGGCAAGGGTACCTGTTAATCAACCAAGTGTTGCTGCCCTTGGCAGAGGAAGGAGCCTGAGAGCCGGGAGAATGACAGGCCAGCACGGTGTGTGATCACACAGAGGGTGTACACAGGCTGGGTAGCGCAGGCGCAAGCCTGAGCATCAGAGTGGCAAACCCCAGGCTAATTGTTAATGTGAATTTGTTTTAGTTATTTGTCTATTAATTTGTGTCATTAAAATAATGAGTACTAAAATACTTTTCATATTAATAACTAAAACAAATTGATTTCTCTGTAATTTAATTACAACATTGTCTTCTGTGTACATCTGCAGTGCAGATGCTGGCATTTTCAAGCATGTGGATGAGAGGTGGAAAAAGGATGTGGAGTCTCTTTGCCCAGATATTGAGAATGGAGGGATTCTGGTGCTCACCTAGTTCAACTTCATTTTTCAACAGATGAGGAAACCACAGCCCAGAAGGGCTGGGCATTAGGAGACTTCCTTTTATTATTTTTTTTATTTTATATATATTTTACGTCATCCTTCCTTTTTGTACAATGTGTGCTTTCTCTTCTCAGGAGTATTCCCTGTAAAATTAGGGGACTTTCTTAAGTAAGGAGTCTTTGGTGGGTGGAAGAAGAAGCCTGGAATGCTTCAGTCTTCTCCACCAGATCAGAAAGAGCACTGGCTCTTGACCTAATTATGTATGTATGTACTTTTAATGAGATAAAATTCACCCCATAAAGGTGAATACTTCAGTGGCACTTTGTACATTCACAATGTTGTGCAACCAGCACCTCACTCCAATTCCAAAACAGTTCTCCACTCCAAAAGCAAGGTCTATCTCCACTAAGCAGTTTATCCCAACCCCTACCTTCCTCCAGTTTCTGGCAACCACCAATCTGTTTCCAGTCTCTGTGGATTTACCTTATAAGTAGAATCATGGGGAATATTGCCTTTGTGTGGGGCTTCTTTCACTTAGTATGATGTTCCCCATATTTATCCATATTGTGCCTGCATCAGTACTGCCAGGCATTAGTACATTTTGTGGATGAATAATAGTCCATTATATGGAGATACTGCATTTGTTTATTCACTCATCAACTGATAGATATTTGGTTGTTTCCATCCTTTGGTTATTGTGAATAGTGCTGCTGTGAGCAAGTGTGTAGAAATAGTTCAGTATTTGCAGTTCTTTGGAATATATGTCTAGGAATTGCTGAGTCATATGGTAATTCTATATTGAACTTTTTGAGGAACTGTGGTTTTCCATAACAATGGCACTGTTTTATGTTCACACCAACAATATGCGAGAGTTCCATCACATCTTTTTTATTTTTTTTTATGACAACCATTTACATTTCTTCATTCCCCCTAACTGGCTACTGTGCCTGAGGTTCCCTTCCTCCTAGCTAGTATCTGAATATTCCTTTTTGTGTTTTTAAACTTCATCAAGAAGTTTATCACGGCACTAAATGACTACAGTGCGGGCAAGGGTTATCTTACTTATTGATATATCAAACATTTTTGTGACACCATATTCTAGGCACTGTGCTAAAAGAGTTAAAAGCATTACTTCAATTAACTCCTATAACACTGCCAAGAAACAGATACTATTATTATTCCCCACTATGAAGATGACAAAAAGTGACCATAGAGCAGTGAAAGAATATGTCCAAGGTCACACAATGAGAGAGTATAACAATGCTGGCCCAGATCTGAGCAATTCCAATATATTAAGAATGGGAGTGGGGAGGATTATTTTGAACCATTGCTTGCCATGGTAGTGTTTTAGTCTCTGAACAACCTTTTTGTTGTTGTTGTTAACAACTTTTAATATTAAAAACTCTCAGCTGCAATGACAATTTTAAAAATTATTATACCTACTGATAACTGGTCCAAAAGGAAGGTAAGCAAAACTTAGCAAAAGTTTTCTAGTTGAGTACAGTAATCTTCCAATCTACAAAGGAAAATTTGCCTCTTGCTCCATTATAGGAATGTTACCTTTGTGTGGGGCTTTTTTCACTTAGCAAGATATTCTCCATATTTATCCATGTTGTACCTGCATCAGTTCTGCCAGGCATTAGTACTTTTGGGGGGTGAATAATAGTCCATCAATATTTCAGTAGTCGCACATGAAAGCAGCAGTGTACAGTCTGTGAGAGCAGTTGTTAGCAATGAGCTATAGGTCAGTCCACTGGGGTGTGTGGCTCACCCCTCGGGACACAGAAAGTGCTTTTAATTTAAATGGAGCCAGTGAAACAAGAGGAAAGTGCCTGAGGGAATTTACGCCTGTGCTCACTGCTGTCAGCTGGGTCTAGATGCATCTTACTATGTCCCTTTCCCTGCAGTGTTGAGCCCTCCTCCTCCTTTCTGGGTCTAAGGAGATGGCAAAGGAAGTGACTTTCTACATGGGCTCTTAATTATTTCTGAGCATGAGGAGAAGTTTAAGCCTCACTTATTTGTTCTTTGATAATTTTGGCTGTGGGCCGATTCTGGAAAGTGTGACCTATCAGAAATAGTCATTAATATCGTCCAAGCCAGGCTTTGTTTAAGTTGAAATTTTCTAAAAATCCTTTCTCTTGCTAGAAACCTGGCATCAATCATAAAGCTATAGTGGTGTTCAGTTCATCTTAATATGGAAGAATTTATTTTTTGGTAATTTTTTTTACTAGGTAACATTCGTTTACACTTTATATGATTCCGAGACATGGGATCACACCCCCTCAGATGTGTGTCACCACACCACCCCCACCAAGGCACCCACAGCCCTCCACCAGAGTCTTAATATGGAAGATGTTAAAGAACCTTTATTGCTTAATTTTTAACACCTTTTCCAAAGGTGTCTGCATTCATTAAACTCTCACATTTTAATGCACCTTCTTTAAAACCTTGTTACTTTAGAATGGTTTTTGATTTACAGAAAACTTGACGAGATTTATACCCCCCATCCAGTTTCCCCTACTGATATCTGACTCGAGTTCTGTACACTTCTCACAATTTATGAACTGATGTTCATACATTATTATTAAATGAACTCCTTATTATGTTAAGATACACTTAGACTATACCTAACGAACTTTTCTTTTCCACGGCCCTATTGTAATTGTACAGTGGCTGAAATTAGTTCACAATGTTTTCAGGAACGCATAAGCCAAGTTAGTTATTTCGGCCCTTTAGCTCCTGCAGAAGCTTCCAGGATTCCATAGGAATCAAAGGAATGGATAACTGCAGAATATGCCTTTTCCCCGCCCTGACAACCCAGGGCTGAAGCCTCTGCACTACTGGGAGGCTCCCTGTGCAGTCGGGGGCTCCGAGTGCAGGTGACTGGTCCTTCCCTTCCTCCTGGCCTGGATGAGGTAGGAGGAAGGGGTGCCGAGGGCTGTGGCAGCCCCGGGGCCACTGTTCTAACGAAACTTGCTTTAGTTCACATATTTACCCGCACCAAGCTCCAGATAAAGTATCTGATTGGTTAGTGTCCATAAAAATCATCTGCCAAGTTTGTTTAAAAAAAAAAAACCTAGAGTATACATTCGGTAGGTCTGGGTAGGGTGCATAGTTTGCATCTCCAGCAGGTTCATAGGAGCTACTGCTGCTGGGGTTGAGGGGTGGGTAGATTGCAAATGGAGAGTGACAATTAGATACTCACTTTTCTAAGCCGATCAGTTCATGGCATCCTGATGACTGTTAGTCTAGGGCTGGACAGGTGACCTAACCCAGCCTCATTCAGTGGTTCTCCACCTTGGTTACACATTAGCCTTACTTGGGAGCTTTGAGAAACAACCTATGCCTGGTTCCACCCGAGACTAATACATGAATATTTCTAGAAAGCAAGCTGAGGTATCGGTAGTTTAAAAAAGAAACTAAATAAACAATATTACATAATAATTAAGAAAAAAGAAACGATGAGAATCATTAAGCACTCCAGGTGATTTTAAATCTCATAAATAGTGCAGCACTATTGAGAACCACTGCTGTGTGTGAACTGAAAAGAAGAATTTATATTGAAGGGAGAGGTCTATTTTCCTTTCCTGCTGAACCTGGAGAAAGGAAACAGGCAGTGCTGTGGCCTCTGGCCACCGCGGAGTCACGGTGCAGGCCGCCAGGCTCAGGGTGAAGCCAGCAGTGAGGAAGGCAGAACGGAGTGTTGAAAGAACTTGGGACCTTGGTGACATCACTGAGCTGCTTATCTCACTGTTCCTGGAGCCTGTCCTACCTCTGGACTTCCAGTTATGGGAGATAACCCATTTCCTTATTTTTAAAGCCAACTTAAGTCACAATTTCAGCTATTAGCAGTCAAATGCATTCTAACAGATAGCACCAGAGAAATGGCCACCCTGCCACCATAATAAGCTGCCTCTCCCTCAAAGACACATCATCCATGGGCACCCCTTTCTGTACACTCCCAGTGACCTGTTCCCAGTCAGAAATCTGGCGGAGTGGGGGCCCACAGTTGGCACAGGCTACAGAGGAGGCTGTAGCCAAGAGGCTCCCACCTCCGACTACAAGTTCCCAGCTCTGCAATGCTACAGAGTGTTTTTCTTCCCCCCCAACAAACACAGGGTGAGAAAGAGACCAATTGATGTTTAAAATGATTAGTTTTTTCTTTCTACCCAAGCAAAGTATCTCGTAACAGTCAAATTGGAGGTTTCAACTATATTCTTCATGAGCTGTTTTCTTAAATTGCAAATTCACTTTCAGGCAATAATTTCTTTTTTACATTTATAATATGAAAATGTTGGTAGGACATAAACCTTCAACATGGGAGCTAGTTGGAACAAAATAAGTGTCCAGCAAGTGTTTTATTGTATAAATAAATGGGTTACAAAATAAACTGGGTTACAGAACAGGCTGAAGGATAAGAGTTCCTTTTTGAGAGAGAGAGAGCAAGATGTTATTGTTTCTAGATAAGTAGGAATATGGAAGTTGTTTTTTTTTTTTAAGTCCTACTGCTTATACTTTCCAATTTTCTCTAGTGGACATATATTGCTTTAGTAGAAAGAAATTTTCTTTTTTAGGACTTGAGATTATTTTTATTAAATCTTCATTCTTCTATGTGTTCTTCTATGTGCTGTTTATTGGTTTGGTGGAATTAAGTGCCATTCCCTCTGTTCTGTATGCACTACTGTGTTGGAAGTGGCTGGAATCCTATGAATTGCATTTCTCAGACTCCTTTGCCAGCTGGCCCGGTTAAATCCTGCTGGTGAGAAGCACCAGTGGGAAAGTGGATGAAATGAAGAAGAGACCCACTTTTTTTATTAAGCTTCTGGCAATGGCTGTGGCAGCAACCAGTTGCTGTGGGCTCCAGGAGACTTCAGCAGTTCCAGTAACAGCATCAGCAGCTTCCCACAGTGGCAGATGCCAGAAGCTCCTAGATGCTGATAACATCGCCACCTTCCTTTCATTTGTTCAGCCTTCAGAGGGCTCTTATTTCCTGCAGATGCCTATTTCTAGCTTAACCCACCTCCATCTTTCTGCTCCCCCAACCTTTCCAACTCTTTTGTGACTGATCCCTTTGGGTAAATCCCCTCTGTTTGAAATACCTAGAATGATTTCTATTTTCCAGGTTGGACACCGACTGATATGCTCACATACTCTCAGCTCCTGTATCAAATTCAATGAATTCTCTCCATTCCACAGCCACAATGTAACTCCAACCTCACCTCTTCTCCCTCTCTCTACCCCCAGTCCCAACTGGGTCTCTCTGCTCTTCTTGCTTTTACACGTACCCCATGGCAATCCATTCTCCACACAGAAACCAGAACAATATTTGTAAAAGTTAATAAGGTGGCAGCCTTGCTTTGTGAAACCCCTGCACTTCAAATACAAACTATGAGGCCGCCATAACCAGCTCACCACTGTGACTCATCTACACCCACTATGACGCAATGACACCACTTTTCTTTCAGTTCTTGAAACTCGCCTCCCTCGATGCTACTGTATGTGCAATCTCTTCACATGGGGATACGCTTTCCTCTGATCTCACAAAGGTAGCTTTTCACCCTTTCTTATGTCTTATTTCCTCAAAAAGCCTTTCTTACCACCCTAACAGCCACGAACATCGCCCATCTGAGCTCCTTGTTCATTTTCCTCAGAGTTCACATCGAAACATCGCTTTTTCTTTGTTTACTTGAGTGATTCTGTCTTACATCTGTTTCTCCCAGAAGTCTGAGGGCAGGGACATGTTCACCACAGTATTTCCAGTGCCAAGCACAGTGCCTAATACATATCAGCTATTTACTGTGCAATATATAAATGAACCACACCTTTAACTGTGATTCTATATCCATGCATGGAAATCTGATTTATTTTGATAAATGCTTTATTGTTGAATGCTCAGCTTATGTTTTCCTAGAGAATAAGTCATAGTTACAACAACACAGGCTTATTTTTCTCCTGAAAGTGTTCTAGATCTCTTTCTGCATAGTATTCAGTTATGTTCAGTAGAAAAGGATGACTTTTCAACCTTCCTAGCCAGTTAATCATCTTATTTAAGAGAACTTTGGTGTGTTTCTGACCGATTTCAGGCCTTCGCGGGAACCTCTGGAACTTCGTTATCCCTATAAGTTCCCAGATGCCTGAAAGTCCCCCTGGGCTCCTGCTGGCCACCAGCTCATAAGGAACTCACTGAGGGTGTTCGTGCCTGTCGGTTTCCTAAAATCCCCAAGAGGTGAATGCAGAGTCCCCTGCTGGGGACCTTATCACAGGGCAGTCTCAGGGCTTTGCCTGCAGGCCTGGCCCTGTGAGCTGGGACTTTACCAAAGCAGGCCTGGGTCTCTTTAGAGTGACCCATGGCAACTTGATCTTTTTGCCAGACTCAGACTTTGAGAGTTCCCTGTCACACTGGTGACAAGTGTTTCATTCTGCATCCGCTTTCTTCTTGAGGGTTGGCTCCTACTGGGTAGGGAAGTGGGGTGGGCTGTGGAGGATGACAGAAGATTGAGTTTCTGACAAAATTTCCTTGATTGATTGAGAGTGGCTGCTTTCTGCCATATCTTTTGTTCACTCTCAGTATAACTATATTCAAGGTTCAGTTCAATTTTTAAAAAATAAATTGCTTTCCTCAAATATCATTGTGGATTTGAATTGGAATCTTCAGTGTGGGCACTGCCTGAAGGTGCCTTCATTTTATGAGTCTGCAGGCAAGTCAGATGAAGACAGAGCCTGAGAAGCACCACAAAATAATATTAATAAAAAGAAGCCTTTAGAGTGCTCTTAGTTGTTTCTATTTTTTAGAGGGAAGGGAGAGAGGAGAGAGGGAAGGAGAGAGAGAGGGAATGTAGGAAAGTAAATGGAATCAATTATTACTCCATTTGCAACTACTCCTGTGCCTGCCCCACTATTTTTCAAAGTTCTCTGCCTCCTTCACTTTTATTAAATTGTGGAAAAACAAACACATAACTTCAAATCGTCCCTTCCTCCTTCCCTCCTTTCTCCCTTCCTTCCTTCTCATTATCTTCTCCCATGTAATAGCTCTGCCAGCGGCTTATTCTTGGCTCCACTGATAGCATTAAAGGTCAAGATGATATAGGATTTAGATGGCAGTAACTTTATATTTTCAGTGATATCTGTTTATAGCTTTGCCATGCACGTAAATGGCACTGAAATGCTCTTTGACCAAAGAATCCTGAGAGCACACGCCACATTTTCCCTCTGAATTGTATTGATTGTATCCTGGTGTGAAGATGGTTCCCACTAGCTGATCAATAAACAGGTTATGTCAACATGCAGTCACAGACCATGTCTGCAAAATGACAAATCACAAAAGACAGGACAATTTCTCTCAACACTTATGCTCTAGAACAGTGAGAGCAAAGACTAAAGAGTCAGGACAGGAAATGAACTTGAGAAACTTCTCTATAGATGAGGTAAAGTCACAATTATGGATGGGATCACTTAAGCCAGATGCAACAAAGAGGTTGCAGAAAGGTAAGAAAAGAAAGAAAATAGCCATGCGGTGTCCCACATACAAACACCTTCAAAACTTTAGGCAGACAATGTCATGTAGGATCTGACACCAAGATGAGAACCAAAAAAAATAAAACGAGTCAGATCTCAGAACTCAGCTTCAGAACTGATGCAACCCAGTAGGTGAGTGGGGGGAGAAGAAAGGAGTTTACATAGAATGAGAACATTTTGTAGCCAGAAAATGGTAAGCATTTAACATCTTCTGCCTCATTTAGTGTTCATAGCAGCTTGCAATTTACACCGTATTATCCTGATATTTTTTCTCTCTGGATTTATTTATTTTCTTACATTTGTTGTTCATCTTTGCACAGTAATTGATTTCTCCTCTCAGGTATATTCCCGTCGTTCTCCCACCACCACAGAACCTGCAATCCATCACCACAGTCCCTGGTGCTCGTCCTTCCCCTATTGTGAACCCCCACTCTCCCCCTCTCTTGCTGTGTGCCTCAAATCTATAGTCACCTTGCAAGTGTCTTTCTCATATTCTTAATTTATAATTGTGGAAACTGAGGCTGAAAAAAATCAAGTGACTTCCCCAACATCATGTTGCCAGTAAGAGATAGCATTGGGATTTACACCCAGGCTGAGTCCAAGGCTTCACACCCTTCAGAAAAGAAGCGAAGTCCCCTGACACTGTCCCTGGACGTCGGCCAGGAACCCCGAGAAGAGACCAGAAGTCTTTGGGTGAAGGTAGGAGTTCAACAAGGTGACTCAGCCACCAATGTGTTCTGGCTTGGCAGCAAGAAAAGAGATCTGCAGTTATAAATAGTTTCCCCAGCTACTCTCCCCAGTCAAGTGAAACTCATGTTTGCTCTAGGGCCATGTTTTATCCAAATAATATCTTGGTGTTTTCTCAAACGAAGACATCAATGTGCTTAGTTTGGATGCACTGATTTCTTTCCAATTTCTTATTTCCCTGGGGCCACATTCTCTTGACATCTCTCTCTTTCACATGTAGCAACCACACACTAATTTGGAATTGGAACCTACAGAAAGAGGGAAAACACCCAGTAGGAAAATAAATCCCAAACTGCTTTTTTTACTCACCATGGATTTAATTGGAGATGGGAGTGGAACTGGTTCAAACACATATCAGTACAATTAGATACACAAGCATAAAGAACCCTAAATATCATGATTTGCTCATTGTTTACATTATAAAATTCATTGAATACAAGAATAAAACAAGCATTTGAAAATGGGGAGGAGGGCTAAGTAGCCAGACACATACTAGGAAACAAGAACTAACTTTCTGTTTTTTAAAAACAAAACAACGAATCCATTCCACATGACTCTGCCTGACATGTATTTTTCTTATTGATGGGTGCACAGATAACATACACCTATAATGCTGCTATTATGGAACAAGTTCAAAGAAAAAGTGACTGCACATGGAGAATATTCCTTGTGTAAATCCTGAATTAGAGAAGGCCCAAACCCAGCGGAAGATGAGAGTACCAGTTGACTTAGGACTTACAACCAGGTCCTCAAAGAAGTTTCTACATGTTTTAAGACTTCATATTTCAGTTCTTTTCTCTCACTATTAACCATCATAGTTCCAGCTCTGCCACTCACTCCATAAGTGTGTAAGACTTGGAGCAAGTCACTCCCCTTCTTGTGCCTCAGAATTCTCCTGTATCAAGTGAAAGGGCACGGGATTCCACAGATTCTCTAGATCCCACCTTCCTGAGACCACAGGAAAACCGGGGTCACTACCTTTTCCTAAGCGTTTTATGGTCTAAGTCAGAGCTGCTGGGTTTGGGATGATGTTAGGATCCTTCAGGGGAAAGAAGTACATTTGTTCCTCTGGTGCTTTTCTTGACTATGCACAGCCTCTGGGCATACAACATGCCGCCATCCCACAGGCAAGGACTCTGCATCTCTTCCTTGATGGGCAGGCAGGACTGCGGACTCTGTAAAACTGTCATATGCATCAGGCATCATAAAAATTAGTTACACTGTGAACCAAAATACCAAGGCTCAATCTTATTCAAGATCTAGTCTAGCCTATCATGAGCAAATCATCTCACAAATAAAATTACCTAAAATTTAGTTCCCTTTTTTAGTTGCTCCAATTATTTTAGTTCACGTTATTTTTATTTGTCCTTTTACACTGATGATAACAATAGACAGTAAACTGTTCACCAAGCCTATGTCTGGATAACTTTCGCATGGCATGTTCATTAGATGATCCTTGATACTTGGTTAAGAAATGTGTAATCTCCTAAGAGTAGGTTTTCTTGACAAGCCACTGTTGAAAAAAAGCTAAAAGTTTTTGTCTTTAATTCTTGTTTTAGACACGTTATAAACATGCAAATTTATTTTCCAGTTGATTCAATCTGCCATCTCTAAATCTTTAGGGAGAATTACAGAAATGGAGATAAAATCTTGGTAATTTATTCCATTTTATCACTTCTACTGATCCCATAAAAAGACTCCATCTGTCAAATTATCTTCTCCTTATAAAAAAAAAACCTTTTATAATTGTCTTTATATGGGTATGTTGAAAATGAGTAGTTTAAGTATCTGTGTCATGAAAACTATTGACGTCCCAATAAAATCTGTTCTTTCTAAATTATCCATCCTTTAGCCTCTTTTGAGAGGGAACTTCAGCTTCTATCATTTGTTTATAATTTGTTTGTGCAGCTTGGGATTTATTGCTTTGGGTGAATATATTATGGTATATTTGAGAAGTGTAGAATAAAATATTCTTATGTTAACATATTCTGTGATTTGGATTCCAATCCATAATCAGTACATCTTTTCAAAATCTCTGCTGCCTTGGTTTTATGGAAAGCACAAATAGTAAGCCCCAAAAGAAGAGAAATCTGACTGAATCCCATCTTGTCTCCTATGTTTTAAACTGGTTTCTGTGATCGTGTTTAGGGGATGTCCAGCGCCTGTGCCCCTGAGGGCTGTGACAGACCCCCCGCCCCCATCACCATTACTTTTCTGCTTTCTCCTCTATGGGGCCCTCACTGTACTCATCTTTGGTTGGCGATCTTCTCTCATTGGCCATGCCAGAGCTTCACTTTCTCTCAAGGACCCACCTAGGGTTGGGAGATAAGTTAATGCCAAGTTAAGCCTGCACTTCAGATGAGTAGTGAGTAAGTTTTAGTGTATGTATGTCCCAGGCAATATTAACAAGCCCTCTATTTTTATTTTGCTAAATCTGCCAAATTTACCCCTCACCTCTCTTCCTCTCATAGCCAACTTGGTCGCGTGATAAAATTTGAAGCTATTAGCAAGAACCCCTCTCTGTTTGCTGTCATCTCTTCAAATTCATCTATTTTATTCCACGCTTATCCATTTCTCTCTCGCCTTGGTGACTAACTTGTTTAAGGCCACCTGCCTGCTGAGCCCCTGACTGCCCCATTCCCCGACACTCGCTGCGGAGATGTCCTGACGCAAAGCTCGGAGCCAGAGGCTACACTGCAGCGCGACCACCTCCCGCCCAGCCCAGCACTGGCTGCTTGTGCTTAGTGGAGGAGAAGCAGGGTACATGGGGCCAGAAGCCAGTCTCTGCAAAATTCTTCTGATTTTTACAGCTGACTTGACAACCACCTTAAATATTTCCATGGCATCATTAAAAATTGTGATGCTAAAACAAGTCTTTCTTACCTATCAATCTTTTAAAGTTTAAACAACTATGCTGCAAGGGATAGTTCATGGGTGAAATGGTGGCGGTAAACTTACAGAGGATACATAATAATGTGAGGAATATAAATTAAAGAAAATTAAATAAAAAAAATAAACAACTATTCCGGAGGGAAGATTGAATTACCTCTCTGTTTATGGAAAATGCTATTACAAAATCATTGTCATAGAAAGAGGTGATTAAAATCTATGAAGTCAAAAACTTAGGGGACAAGTATTTTAGAGGTAAAGGATTTCATTTCTTAAAGATCATGTGACTTTCTAGATTTTGTGATGCTTGTGGTATTTGTCAAGTTTTTAAAATGAGTAATCATTGGCATTTTTTAATTCTAAATAGACATTTATTTTTGCACTCTATTTTGTATTTCTAATTGTGCATTCTTTTTCTTCAAATGGGTCACCACACTTGTATGAACTTCACAGCCCTACCAGAGCTGGATTCTCCTCTGGGTGGAGGGGAGCCAGGACAGCAAGCACAGCTGGTCATCACCCACCAAAGTGAACTTCCAGGGAGCCCACACTGGGTGGGAAGAGGAGGACAGAAAATCCCTGCAGAGAAACAGCGAACTTTATATATCCAGAAATGAAAAGCAAATGCCTTGGGCCGTACTTTGCATGTCCCTGGAGTTCTCTTCATTGACAAGTTGGGTTCATTGTGAGAGAAATGGCTACTGTGTCTTTGCTCAGTCCTCCCGGCATATTCTTCAGGGCTGTCCTAGTCTTTCCCTCCTTATTCCATAGAGCTGAAAACTAACGATGTTTCTACTCTATTTCCATGTTTACAACCAACACCTGTAACGTAATGGCTCTCCAGGTCTTCATGTCAGAATTTCTTTAAGATCCCTTTGATGAGGCACCCCTGTATGCCCATCACAAATTCCTCACATTAAGTTGGTCTGAACTGATTTCTGGTTCTTGTGACCAAAAAAAGTACTTCTAGAAGATATGTTACTCACCCTGTGAAAAATGTTATTACAAAATCATTGTCATTTGAAGAGGTGATTAAAATCTGTGAAGTCAAAATATGCGGGGGAAAGTATCTTAGAGGTAAAGGACTTCATTTTTAAAAGATCAAGTGATTTTATGATCTTTAAAGTCACAAATGAGAGCATATCACAAATTTGGATTAATAAACCCAAAAGCATAACAAAGAGAATTCACTTTTTACAGAGGAAATCCTGCTATTCAAACTCATTTGAGACCATCTGAGAATTTTTTTCTAGGTAGAAATTTTGGAGTTCACTTACATTTGATTACAGAAAACTTTATGATTAAGTCTCATATCAACATCATTACAGTCATTTTAGGTCACAGTCCAGCTGTTTCTTTATGGATATATAACTTCATGTAAATTAGATTTCCCTATAGGAGATTGAGATTATTCCAACTTTTCCTGGGGAGATAGAATGAGCTGCAAATTGGTAAGAATTACCCTTGTGAGGTTTACCAATAATAATTACAGGAAATATTTTCTAAAATGGCATATTATATTGAATTGTATGCAAATGAAGTCTTTATTTAAAATTTTCAAGAGCTGCTTTTACTTAATGATGCAACAACATAGTATTGTTGTGATAACCATCATTTCCTAAAATGACTGTACAGCTGCATGTGAAAGAACTTAAGAATGTGAAGAAAACTGATTCCCATAAGGGCAAGATGAGTGCTAGAGCAACTAACCTCAGAGGTTTCCAGGAAAGTATATAGCTAGTACATACAAGCTATATGTACTAGAATATTTACTGAAGAATTATTAAAAGTTGGAAACACCTTTAAATGTCCAACAATCAGCTGTCAGTTAAATAAATTCCAGGGTACTATATAGGTGTTAAATGATGTAGATTTATAATTGTTGTATGAAACTGTATTCAGTGTTGAGAAAAACAGTTTATAAAGCAGCAAACTTTACCCCATTTTTTTGTAAAATAAATACATAAAAAAATACTGTATGAATCTGGAACTTGCAATGCTGCAAGAGAAAGTATAAATGGCAGTACTTTTCTCTGGGGGATGGAAATATGGGTAAATTATTTAAATTTCTATATATTTGTATTGTCTGTTTTTGTTTTGTTTTCCTAATGTACACATATTACTGTCATAAGAATCAACAGTAATGTTATTTTTCATTAAAAAAGAATCACTTCACTCCTAAAGATCAGAGTCAAAAAGTTCTGAAATAGAAGAGACAGTGAGAGGTCTCCCTAATCCGGCTCCCCCCACTACCACCCTCCTCTCTTCAGGGTTGGAATCCCTCCTAGGGATTTCTAATAGATGGGCTCAGACTTAATTTGTGGGGAACTCACTACTTTCTAAGATAATTCTGGGTAACAACAGAATCTTGTCTAGGACAAGAAGAGTTTGGGGGAAATACAGACTACTTTGGGGAGCTAGGAGATGGTGACATCCCAAGAGCATGGTGGATACCCAAGATCAAGTGCTCTGTATGAAACAAGGAGGATAATTTCATGTTCTTCCTCTGGGGGTGAGGGATCACAAAGAAGGATGAGAGGAACGGGGCTTCAGCAAGGTAGAGCCAGGCTGAGACCCTGCCGCCATCGCTGCCTCCTGGCTTCCCTTTCTCCCCCTGTCCTTTTCATGCGTGTATGAAAATCAAAGTGGCAGGTTAGTTTTATATCTGGATTGACATGCCGCAAAAGACACAGTACAACTGAAAGCAGGCACCTAGGGTGACCATTAACTCAGGGGATGGATCTGCCAAACTCCTGGGGTCAGCTCAGGACTTCCACTTGGTAAAAATGTGAGGGATGAGGGCACGACAGTCTCGCTTATATTCCCACAGACGACAGCTTTGGTGACTTCCGGTTAATGTGGCAGATCCTCGCATTGTTTCACAGCTCTGCCAACTCTCAGCAATCCCAAATCAAATTCTGGATCTGTCCATTCCTTTGGTCCTGTTCTGTAACATCACAGAGTCAGTTTAATCTCTGTTCCAAATGAAAGATAAAAGAATGGCACCCTTGAAATATTAAACCAAAGTAATTTTCATTCCCCATCAGGGGTGGTGTCCTATGCACCCTCTCTCATTGAATCAATGGGTTTGACTACTTGGGGGAAGGCTGAATACCTAACTAGAACAAAGTCACTACTCAGCCCAGAGTGTCAAACTACATTTCTTAAGTTCACAGCAAGATAATTCCTAGCTTTGTTAAGATGAAAAAAGGTTTTGCCTTAATTCTAAAAGTTTTCTTTTTCAACATGTAAAGAGCAAAGCTTGGGAATTGAAGCACAAGGCTCTTCTAGAACACCACGGTCTTTAGTTGGTGAACACTGGAAGTACAGGAAGACTTTCCAAGGAGTTCTTGGGCACTGGGAATTTTAAGGGAACAGTTTTCAAGATTACCAATGTCTACATGTATTCTTTCCTAAAATTAAGCTGCCTTTCAAATTTGCACACTAACTTGCTTTCCCAAATCAGTCTCCTTCATTACAACAACAACAAAAAAATCATACTCTCACAGTCCAGAACCCTAAACAGTGCATTGCCCCAGAGTCCAAAAGTCCCTGGGTGACCAAATGAACAGACAGCTGGAGAATGCATGCCCCTGAGGGAGGGTGCTTTGAAAACCTTGCCAGCTGAGCTCACCGGAAAATACTGAGGGTCACAGGGCCCTATTTCACCCCAGCAGCAGCATCATGAGGCCCCCATTGCCTCACCTCTTTATCTTTGTTTCTACGTATTAGTATTCATTAGTGATAGGGTTGCCATGAGGACTCTTATTGAAAGACTAAAAGTGAGAAATAAAATCAAGACTTGTCCTAACAGCAAGTACAGCTGATTTGGGCAATGGGCTAGAAAATAAAAACTCACCTTGCCAGTTAGGTTCCATATGGATATTTTCCAATATATTGAATGAATAAAATCTAATGTTCTGAGATTTTCACAAAAATATATTTAAGGATATACAAAATATCTTTAGAGTATATATAAAATACACCAGAGATGATCTCTTTTGCAACTATAATGCTACGAATGTTTAGATGTCAACCTAAAAGTGTGCACATTTTCAGAATTCTCTTAGAAGGGCTCAAGAGAGAAATGTCTGTTAAAAATCAGTGTAGAGAGGCAGGAAAGGAGGGAGATGCATTTTTGGTTAGAAATGAAGTCAGAAGACAAGATGTAAAGGGCAAAGGGTCAGATGTGAATGCAGGTGCTCCCCTCTCACCCCCACCCTGAGGCAAATTTAAAGACCAAAGAGCCAGTGGGGAGTGGGAGTAGTAGGAATGAACAGATAAACTGGAGAGAATCCAGAGCACAGAAACTTGGTTTTTGCCTTTCAGGAAATAATAGCTCAAGAAAAATTCTAACATGAGTCCCACAACATGAAGTCACCACAATATGGTGAAAAATGGAGGTGGGGGAATATTGCTAGGAAGAGAAAGCACTGAGAACCCACCAGGCCTGTCACAATTTAGCAGTCACATTCAGCTTCCACAGTTCTAACTCCTAAGTAAATGCTTGGTTGGAACTCCGGCGCAGGACGTGCAGGCCACGCTGCCAAGAAAAACATTCGACTTTATACAATAAGTCCGTAGGTTGTGGGGAGAAGAGCTACAACGAAGTGATTTAAAGAAAGATTAGTGAGGTGAGACTGCTGTTTGCAAAATGGATTGGAAAAGGGAAAGTCTGTAAACGACGTTCATTTTTATTTATTGACAATTAGCATATTTATAGTCTAGAGTTTTACATTTTGTTATTGTAAAGACATCCCATGTGTTTTTATAAGTTCTAATAAAGTAGCCTTTGAAAGAATTATTGGACCAAAAAAATATATTAGGTAAGATACTACATTAGAGAGTTTATATCATAACACACAATGTTTTCATATGTGTGTGTTGAAATAAACTTTAAAAATTATTTACAGGGAGGGCCTCCCCGGTGGCGCAGCGGTTGAGCGCTGCGCTGTGGAGCTGTCGGCAGCGGCGATGGCGACGCGAGTTCTACACCCAGCCGGGTAGAATCCCACATGGTGGGGCAGACCTCTCCTGCCTCGCCCGCTGCTCCCCTCAGCAGTGTATTTCTGATCTGCCTGTTCTGCTCCCCACTCTGTCTCTGGTGAACCCTCTCACCGCCCCACGCCTCTGGCTTGTACCCCAGCTTGTATGTATAAATAAAAAAAATTATTTACAGGGAATACAGAGGAATTTCCAGACATAATATTTTCTACCAACATAGGAAACTCCTGGGAGAGTCAGGACCTGGAAACGCTGAGAGGATAATGTTGTCTGTAAAAGGCTCTGTGAAGTGTTGCCCTGCTAAGCCTCTACCTCTAGCCAGAGCAACACACAAACTTGCATTAAACATCAAAGATACTGTGGCAAAGTCTTCCAATTCTCCACTAATATTCATTCTCATCTTCTTTTAATAATCACTTTTCTGTGGTTTCACTGGGTACATTTCCAAGCCTCCCTTACAGTTAGGTGCAGCCATGAAGACTACAATCTGGCTCTAGGGAGATGAGCAGATGACATAAGTCATTCCTAGCTTATCCTTAACGAAGAATGATACATGACAGTCCCCTTACTCATTCTCATTCTTGATTGCAGATGGGATGACAGGATCTGGGAGTAGCAACCTCGTAGTCAGATGAAAGGCCCAGTGATAGCCTTGGGCCACCTACCTTTGAAACGTAAGTGGTGATTATATAATTTACTCTTGAGGAAGTCACTGAATTTTGGAGACTGCATATTAGAGCAATTATACTACCATCTCACAACTGCATATCTACCTTTCCCCATTTCTTGGTTCCCTATACAAAAAAATAATGGATAGGTGCCTAAGCAAAAGTGCTAAGGAAAAGGTATGACTAGGCCATATTAAATTTTTGTTATCCTCTCCTACTGATCTGCCATGCCACTTAAATCATAACAGCAGCAGCAAACTCCTAATTTTTCTATTTGGTTTTACACTCTATAATTATTTGTCAATATTTAGAGGAGTAATGGAATCATAAGGTCAGACTTGTTCATGAATCAAGAGTGATTTTAATTTTAATTCTCTCAGGTTTGAGCAAGGATTAGAGCTCTATACAGTTGTGTTCTGATAAGTGTCTAATGACTAGAAAACTAGGGGAAAAGAAGTCCTAATTGGTTGTGTTTGCCAATTTCCATGGTGTAAATACTCCCATTGTGGCTGATTTCAAGCTAGCAAGATGATATACTGAACATAAAGTCAAGAAGAAATGTGCAAAATCACCCCTGCAAACTAGCTGACTCCAAATACCAGCTTCTTTTCATCTGCTACTGCAGCCCAGAACTGCTTCTAATTTCCTTTCTTGACTATTCTGGAAGAGGGTGCTGAGTTGACAGCGATGAGCGGTGGAACAGTAAAGACACTGTGGGGAGTGGCTCTGGTGATCTTTGATCTGCAGCTGGAGCTTCACCTTCATCTCATCTATCATGTTTCCACAGCGATGTTTCACTCTCTGATTTCAAGGCAGTGTCTGGCAAACTTGACTGTATGTTGGAAACACTAAGGAACTTAATAAAAACCTAGTAATGGCTGAGCTCCAGCCCCAAAGATCTGAGTGTCAAAAGCAGATGGCTTGAATGTGCCGCAAGATTGAGAACCACAAGTTTAAAGTAGCAGATCCCTTATTTATGTGACAGAAAATTGGTATTATTATGTTTGCTTTTAGAGTAAAGAGGAAAGTCAACCTACATGATCTGGCAAAAAAAAAAAAAAGAAAGAAAGAAAGAAAAAGAAAAAAAAGAAAGAGGTTAAAAGGTAAGGCCAGGACCATTTCCTTAGAAAAAGGGAAGGATGAGAAGACAAGGCCTCTTCTGTGTCCCTGGAAAGAATCTTAGATATTACTCTCTGAACCCTTAAAAATACTAGTGATGCTTCCTTTTTAAATAGGAATTTAAGTATATTGTTGAAAACATAGGAAACTTATAGATCATTTAAACATCTTTAATATGTTTTGAATCTACATAAATTGGTATCATTCATTATGAAATCTGATTCAACTTCTTTACATCTGTATTAGGTTTGCATTTATTCTTAGAAGCAAATGCTAAATTTACTTTATAATATACAACTAGGTTGTATATTTTTTGACTGTTACCACCTAAAATAAGTTGCAATTAGAATGTTATAGTTTGATAAACTTTCTAGCTTACTAGTGAATCATTTTCATGCAGTACTTTTTCATACAATAATCCATACAAGTCTATATGCAAACACACAGACTATGTAATAAACAAAGATCCCAGCACATAGTCATTAGAGAATGAAGATATATAGGAGATGGAAGAAAAATATAGGGACAGGAAGCCTGGGTTTGAGACTTGACATTGTACAAGTCTGAAGTACTTTCCTGATTCATAAAAATGAGGGCACAGGACAAAAATGAGAGCCAATGACTTTGGTCTCTTCAACTTTAATATTTTGATAAAGTGTCCCAAAACTGAAACCATCGATGGAGTCAATAAACCAAATATCTCATGGGTTCTGTCCCCTGGGTTTGGCAGACACTGACAAATGAGTTTATATGTCAGGTTATTTTTTTCTGAGTTTATATTTCCTCTGAATTAGATGTTGCAGGTAAGTTTCCTCTTCAGACCCATTTCACTAGTAGCAACTCCCAAAGTACTGTGTTGAGGTTTGTTCTTTTTTTTTTTCAAAGATTTATTTACTCATGCATACAAGAACTGGGCTGTAGGCCAGAAGTGCAGGGTGCAGGGGTTGGGGGGTGGTGTGGTGGTGAAAGGATTCACCAGAGATAGAGTGGGGAGCAGAACAGGCAGATCCACTGAAATACACTGCTGAGGGGAGCAGCGGGTGAGTCAGTAGAGGTCTGCTGCGCCATGTGGGAAGCTCCCTGGCTGGGATCAAACTTGTGCTACAGTGGCTGTGGATAGCTGCATAGTCCTGAGACTTAAATCCTTGTGCCACCAGGGAGGCCCACTGTGTTGAGGTTTCTGAAGCCAGGTCCAAGCTCAGTGGGAGTGTCTGAATGATATTGTACTAGGGTCTGAAGGAGGAAAACAACAAGACACATAGACGTGTGTTCCCCCGCTCCCAGTATTTTCATTAAGAACAGTGTTTCCTTACCTCCTATTAGTTCCTTTCTTGAAGTGAAGTGAAATGAATTTGGGGACTCTGTATTCTACCACTTTCCACCAAGAAAATTTAGTCCACTGTCAAAGTGGTAATGGAGGTAAAGCTATTCAAACAAAACATTTAGCTATTGAGTCTTTGACCAGCCGCTTCAATTTAGGTTATATCTTTATAATGATCAAGCAACCATCAGTTGATTCACTTAAACAACCAATCTATTTAAAAGGAAGGAAAACCTTGTTATTTAATATTGTTTTCACTAAAACAAAAAATACCTTCTGATTCTTTTGCTTTTAACCCAGCCCCATTAGACACAGCCTAAAAGATAACAGAAATCGTGACCTCCCTTCTCTTCTACCTCCTTAGGTCTCAACAGCTGCAGGTTTCTCCTTAGGCTATGAGAGACCACAGCATGCTCTGGAAAGTAATAAACTACTTTCGAAGTTAATCCAGCATATACTTTGAAGCAGAAGCAATTCCATCCCTAATAGTTGTTTGGCGGATTGATTCTTCCTTCTGGCTCTTGAAACTCTATGTTGTAATTGCCCTAGAATTTAAAAATCATCGGGGGAATTCCTTGTTCCACATTTAGGGCACAAACAGCTAATGACATTGACACTTTGGGTTTGTGTGTGTGTGTGTGTGTGTGTGTGTGTGTGTGTGTGTGTGTGTGTGTGTGTGTTGGAGAGCTATGCGTTGAGAATCATCATCTGGATAAGAGAGGTGTTTCTTCTTACTATAAAGACTGGAAAACCCTATTTGACAGGATAACAAAACCAGCACGTTGACAGTGTTTGAATGTGTGTTTGTGTAGGGTGTCTCTCCAGGGAGAGGCATCTCAGGGGAGGAACTCCTGCCCTGAGGGACTCTGGCCTGGAATGGGCCTGCTTTCCCACTGGTGTTGGGGGGGCCGCTACTGTTTATAAAGGTGTTATGACTACTATCTTCAGAGCAACGACTTAGCTCATAAAGTAACCATGCAGTTTCTCTATCAAAAGATCTCCCTGGGCTTTCCTGATGGCACAATGGGTTATTAAGCCCAGCACTATGAAGCTATCAAGAGCCACTGCAGCATGAGTTCGATTCCGGCCAGGGAGCTTCCCACATGGCGCAGCAGACCTCTCCTGTCTCACCCACTGCTCCCCTCAGCAGTGTATTTCAGTAGATCTGCCTGTTCTGCTCCACACTCTGTCTCTGGTGAATCCTCTCACATACCCCCACATACACCTCTGGCCTACACCCCAGCTTGTATGCATAAATAAATAAAACTTTTAAAAAAGAAAGATTTCCCTTTACAGTTTGTTCATAGGTTTTCAAGTTATGTCTGTTATCTGAATTTAGTCATAGACTATTCTCTCTACATACCATCCTTCTTCCTCATTTGCTGAATTCCCTGAGATTAAGGGGGAGAACCAGGCCTTCTTCTATTTTCTTCACCTCCTCCACCTTCTCCATCTTCGCCAATTTGTAGGGCTCAGACAGCACAGACATACAAAGAACCCTCACCATCAGGTATCAATCAATCAATATAAAGCCCTGAATTATCAAAGAGATGTCAAGATCTTAATGGTTTTAAATAACTCAAAGTCATTGAATATTATTTCCAAATCAGAGATGAATCTCTGGGGATTATTCAAGGAATTGGTAATATATATATATATATTATATATATAAAAAAATATATATATATACATATATATTTATATTTATATTTACTTATGGAAAGAAGAAGACAGAAGCCTTAGGCCTCGTTCCTAAGTTGGCTGCAGATTGGTTAGTTGGAGTCATGCGTGACATGCGTGAGATGACATGCACGATGTGAGGCACTTGAGCACTGAAGTTTAATGGTGGCCTGCAAGTTAGAGGGGAGCATGACCCCTGAGGATCAGTTAGTGAGTGAGGGCTTCAGGGATGAGGTCAACTGAATCAGGGATTAAAGAAGAGCAAGGCTTGAAAGGCAGAAGGAAGAAGGGCTCGCACCCCCAGTGAGGCATCAACAGGGGCATATGCATGGAGAGAACCAGGGCGGGTCAGTGAGGCTTCTAGAACAGGAGGTTGGGAAACTATGAGAATTATATACCCTTGATAGGAAGGGGACCAATTTATAGTGGGCCTTTAAAGTTGCATTGAAATGTTTGTCATTAATATAATCAAAAAGGAGTCAGTGAAGGATGTTGACTTTAGGAATGATGTTATAAAAAGGCATTTTTTAGACTATTTCTGATATATAGAATGAAGTAAGATCAGGAACAAGGCAGTTGAACTGACTTAACAGTAAAGTAAAATAGGACAGTCTGGCTATGGGGGAGAGTGGGGGGATAATGGAAACAGAGCCATAGATACATAGATAGATAGATAGATAGATAGATAGATAGATAGATAGATAGATAGATAGATAGATAGATATGTATTTAATTCAACCAATCTTGGTGCTGACTAGACATGGGATAGGGATGGAGTAAGTTAAGGATGGGTAAATGGGAGGATAAATCAATAACACAACCAGGGAAATTGGAAGAGGAACTCGATTTGCATGTGGAATATGAAATGACAATGAGCAAAACTGTAAGAAGCTAACTCTGTAGGAGGCTGATTTGAGACAGTAATAAAACCTTGTTTCAAAACCTAGGCCTGTCATTTAGCTTCCTAACCAGCATAATATTACCCGGCTTGCATGGCTGTGGAGCTGATTAAATATGGTAGGAATGCCAATGTGTTTCACAAAGTGCTATCCAAATTCATGCCTTTGGCATTTTATTACATGTGCATCTCCTCTCCAGCTACATAGGATGCTGAGTAGGATGTAAAAGTTCTGCTTAGAAATTTCACTCTGGTACATTTCAAGATCTATTCTGATGGCAGGGAGATTGGTTGGGGACCAGAGCAATGACAAAGGTAAGAGACATGGTAAGGATCTGGCCAAGGGCAGTGATAACACAAGGTGAACTCAGAAGGCTTATTTGCTTTCTAGGAGGAAGAAATGACAGAACTTACTAGTGGCTGCCTGTGGGAAGCGAGTTCAAGGGAGGACTCTAGTTTGGTGCCCAGGCTTCTGGTACTGGCAACTGATAAATTGTGGCTTAACTCATTGAGATAGAAAATATGGGAGGAGGAGAACATTTGAGCAGGGAAGAATATCATGAATTTAGTTACGGACATTGTAGTAGGCAGAATAATTCTCCTAATTCTCAGCAACTGAAAATATGTTACCTTCTTGAAAAATGACTCTGTAGACTTGTTTAAAATAAGGGTTTTGAGATGAGATTATTTGGGACTGTCTGACTGAGCTCATTGTCACCACAAATATTCTCATAAGTGAAAGAGAGAGGCAGAAAGTCAGCGAGTGATGTAGCATGAGAAAGGCCACTGCTGGCTTTGAAGATAGGAGGACACAAGCCAAGGAATGTGCGTGGCCACACAAACTGGAAAAGGCAAGAAATGGCATCTCCCTTAGAGCTGCCAGAAGGCACATAGTTGCTGGCACCTTGATTTTAAACCCGAGGCCTATGCTGGAATGCTGCCCTCCAGAACTACGTATCTTAGCCACTAAGATTGTGGAAATTTTTTACAACAGCAGTGGGAAAATAATATAGACACATTTGAATTTGGTGTGTATAGGAGCCACTTAAGTAGAGATCAAGTACAGTTTTATACAGTGGTCTGAGATGGAATTCCAGATTTAACGGTCATTAGCACATTGTATTTTGATATCTCTGAAATCAAGATGTGTCTTACAATTGGTAATATCTTACAACTCTTGTCAGGTGAGCGATGCATTGTCTGTGCATATCCAAGTGGCCAAACTGAACCAATGTGAATGAGCCCTGAACATATCAGCAAAACAAACTCTATTTGAGAAAAGTATGTCAGTTCTTGTTGTTTGAAGACTTTCTGCTGACACATCTTGGTAAGATTAAGAAAGGGTTAACATCAGAATTTTCAGAATGGGAGTCAATAACTGAGAAGAGGGCCTCCCCGGTGGCACAATGGTTTAAGTCTCGGCACTGTGAAGCTGTCTGCAGCCACTGCAACGTGAGTTCGATCCCTGGCCAGGGAGATTCCTACATGGCGCAGCAGACATTTCCTGCCTCGCCTGCTGCTCCCCTTAGCAGTGTACTTGGGTAGATCCACCTGTTCTGCTCCCCATTCTGTCTCTAGTGAATCCTCTCACCACCCCGCACATCTGGCCTGCACCTCAGTTCTTGTATGCTTAAATAAATAAATAGATCTTTAAAATAAAATAAAATAACTTAGAAGAAAATCTAGAGACAATAATAAAGAGTTTTTTTAAATAATGCTGGTTTATCAATACTCTTGCTGGAATAAAGATATACTGTAATGAAAAGTTTTATAGCTAAGTCTTTCTTTGGGTTCCATGAGACACCTATGTATCCTGGGGGTGATTATCAAAATATTTAACAATGGCACATGAAAAAAGAAAATCAGCACAGGGCCAGATGGCTCATCCACTCCTGAAATTCTGCCACCCTTCCAGGCATTACCCCTTTGGTTATTGAACATGGAAAAATCCCCTGGGAATGAACTGGGGTGGGTGGGGCAAAGAGAAGCACTTGGGGATCTCAGAGCAAAGGAACAGAAGCATTTTAGAATGTAAACAACCAGCTTCACCAAAAAAATGCAATCAGCTGACTATTGGCTCTGTCTATATCCTTATTAAAATGTTGCTTTTTCACTTATGCTATTGTAGGTTGAGTAGTTTCTGTTACTCAGAATTTTAAGTCCTAAAAAATATGATTTGTGCCATGTCATGGTTTACAACCTATTTTGCTGACTGAATTTGATGGTAGCTTCACAAACCTCAAGAACTATAACAAATTTTGAAGCAATTTCATCCAGTTTCCCATCTAAATTTATTTTTCATCCAAATAATTTATCACAAGGTAGAAAAAAGTTGTGCATTTCATGTCAACAAAAACATAAGCAATATAACCAAATATTTTTTTTTCAGATTACAATGTAACATACATTCATTGTGGAATCTTATCAATCTAGGGAAAAAAAACAAAAAAACTTTAACACTTTGTGTGCCGGTGCCCTTTTAACTTTACCAGCCCTTGGGGCCGGCCATTTTCTGTGCCACTGCATGAATGGTATAAGCATTCAATAAAACACACACAACTCCTGAACTACTGGATATATTTTAATGAAATTTTAAATGCATAGAGATTAAAGCTTCTAGACTGAGTACGATCAAAGAAATAGCTCCTAATAGTTCCAAATAAATCCACCGTGGCATGAAAAACCGGAAACTAGATGAACATGTATTAATACGTGAGTGGCCACCTGATACTGGTGAAAAAAACACGTACTAATATGTGAGCCGACCACAAAGTGATAACATATCAAATAATTAGTAAAAAAGAATCACTATTAAAAATTTTTGACACATTTCCTAGTTTAATGCACTTACGCAATTCTTAGTTTCTGCCACATATGTAATATTATATAATTTATATAATTCCATAGTTTCACATGGAAGCCACCTTTTACTTAATACAGTTGCTTCTATTTCCACAGAACCCAGATTTTTTTTTAAATTCCAGTCCTATATCTCATTTCTTGGATGTTTAGGCATTGGGGAAAGAAAGAGGACAGATCTTCAGAGTTCTTCAAGGTACACGGTTTGTGTAGCTCTTTGCTCCTTGTTCACAGATTTCAGGAAAACAAGACTGACCTTATTATGTCCAGGCAGAATTATTCATCTTACCTCTTTTACTTTGGAAACTGCTTAGCAAGTCCTGTCTCTATATTAGAAAGGATGAATTTACACATTGAGTAGCAGTTGCACTGAAGTCAACAAAGTCCATTATTTAATCTCAATATTACCTCCTGAGTTGCAAAATGAGAGGAAGACAAATGAATTATGAAGCCTCATATATCATTAGCCTCTTTACTTTTATCCATGGAGAAGTAAAGTCTTTTCAAGTAAGAATAACTGTTTGCATTTGATCACTTAAACTTCTATGTAGAACATTTTTAAGGTGATGCAAATCGTTGGTGCTAAAGAAAATCTGCCAGACGAACAGAAGTAGTTGGCCACTGAGTAGGGACAAATGATCCATGATGGAGTAGAAACAGAGACACTGAAGCTTTCAAGTGGAGATACCACAAAGGAATAGCCAGAAGCACTAGAAATAAAGACATCTTACTGGGTCTGGCACTTTGAAAGTGCAACATTCAAATCTGCAGTGGTTCACCTGAATCTCACACTCACCCTCATCCGCTTGGATCAGGTACTTAGTTCTGTAAACCCCACGTGAAGAAGGAGATTGGCAAGTCAGGCTGTAGCCAACCGAAAACAAACTAGAGGCAAAAGGGCATAAGAAAGTTTTAAGGTAATGACTATGGTTCATTTGGAGAAAAAAACTGAGAGGACATTACATAAATTTGAAAGCACCGAAATCAAAAAGAAAATAATAAATACAGCATTCCACATTGTGGAATATTTTACAGTCACAAAAATATCTCATAATCAAAAAACAAATAAAGTGAGAGTATGAAAGAAATTGCTTAAAAATCAATTGTTTCTTTAATGTTTATGACTTTTCTACAATAAACATATTACTACTGTAATTACTAAAGTCAATAAGCATATAGAAAAGAGAAAGAGGAACCAAAAGTCCAGAACAGAAGTGTGTGTGTGTGTGTGTGTGTGTGTGTGTGTGTGTGTGTGTGTGTAAAGAGAGGTTGGTTTTTGTTCTTGCTCTATTCTTTTTTCTTTGAAACTACAAAACCAATACATGAATATTTAGTGTAAATAATTTGCATAATTTCAATTATTCAACAAATAGTTACTAAACACCTTCATGGCTTTATTCTCTATGCATGTTCATTCATCACATTTCTAGAGGAAAGAAGTAGCAGTGGGTAGAAGGGACATGGAGGCAGAGGTGGATCAGTAGAAAAAGGAACTGTCGTGACTGTCAGCAACAGAATTAGTTCCTTCATACAGTGAAGAACTTTCATGTCATTCAAAGTGTTCAATCGTGTGTGTTATCATAGGCATTCTTGTGCTGAATGATAGATGCGTGACTTCCAAGAGCACTCTGATACTGAGAACCTAGTAGGTTCCAGATTAACAGTAAGGAGCAGGAGATAGTTCCTCATCACTCACCCCCCATCTAACACTGAGCAACTGAATTCCTTTCCAACAGACCTTTCTAAAATGAGGAGTAATACACGGACTTAGAACAATGTAAACTTAACAGATGGGATTAAAAGAATTATTTCTGAAATAATTAGATCATATTTTGTAGATAAGTGAAGTCATTTGTTGTAAATTACCTAATGCAATCTCAAAGCTACAGTATCATCTATAAAAGTGAGAATCCTTAATGAATGTCTAAAGCTGAAGCCAGGATTGCAAATACTTACTTTAAAAAGCTCAGGCTCTAGATAAGGCTCATTGCTCATCTATTATTTCCACATTTTCACAATATAATTATGTCACAATATGACTTCCTTCACACTGACACTGCTCATACCACAATGACTCAGAAAACATAATTTTAGAGATTTGGGCATTCAAAAAAGAGAGAGAGCATAATGAAAGAAATTAATTCCACAATGAGATGTCACTTTGCATAGACTAGGATGACTATAATCAAGAAGACACAATAAGACATGTTGGTGAGGATCTGGAGAAACAGGAACCCTCAGACATTGCTTGTAGAAATGTAAAATCACGCAACTATGCTGGAAAGTAGTTTGGCAGTTCCTCAAAGGATGAACATGTCATCATTATATGATTGTCTCTGAAGCTTATATCCCAAAGAAATGAACACTTACATCCACACAAAAACTCAAACACAAACATTCAGAGCAGCATATTCATACAGCCAAAGAGTAGAAGCAATTCAAATACCCATAAACCAATAAGTAAATAAAAATGTAGTATTCCTACAGCAGAGTATTGTCCAGCAACAAAAAATAATGAGGCCTTGGTACATGTCCAATAGAGATGAACCCTGAAAACATGGTAAGTGAAAGAAGCCCGTCGCAAAAGACCACATTTGCACTATTCCATTTATGTTACATGTTCACAATGGGAAATCTAGAGAAACTTAGTTTCCAGAGTGCATCGTGGTTGCCTGAGGCGCGAAGACTGGGGAAGGAGACATCAGAGTGAGAACTAGTGGACATGAGGTTTCTTTTGAGGATTATGAAATGTTTTAAAAATTAATTGTGGCTATGGTTATACAATAGAGCTAAAGCACTCTGAATATATTAAAATCAATTGCATCATATACTTTAAATGGGTAAATTTTAGGACACGCAGATTAAATTTCAATGATACTGTTTAAATAAAGAAAAAAATTAGACACTCACAAGTTCATTTCAATTTCCTTCATCTTGCTGATAGTAAGTCTGTTGTAATATTTCCTAACCAAGACGTGTGTGATTTTTCAGGACAATGTTCAGTTGTGAGTCAAACTTAAAACAAAGACCAGAAGATAGAATGAACTAGCAAACCAAATTTCGACCTTGAGAAAAATACCGCAAATGTGAAATATTTGCTTTAGGGCCTTGTGAGCTATTGGGACCCAGTTAAAATTTTGTAGATCAGAGCACTGGGGTACAGATTACACCAGCACAGATAAAGCAGATATTCCAGGGTTTCAAGATGAGCACAAGCACAAAGTCAGTCCCTGCTTTGAGTCAAAGTCTTCTAAAGATCAGGGGCAGATACAAGAGGAATTTTTAAGTTGCCAAAAGACGAGCAAAAGAAATAAACAAAAAAACACAAATGAAGAAGTTCACCAAAAAATCAGCTGTAGTAACTAAAATTCATTTTTTTTCTTTTCTTTCTTTCTTCCTCCTCCTAACAGGATTGAAGACACCCAAGGGCAAGGTACACATGACTCCCTTTTGAGTAATTTCATGGAATTTATACAATTTCCCGCCAGAGGGAATTCTAGTGATCTGAGGCCCTGCATCGCCCAGTGTCTGCCCACCTTCGCCTCATCTCATTCCAGAACTCCCTGT
Source organism: Scalopus aquaticus (assembly GCA_004024925.1). NCBI lineage: Eukaryota > Metazoa > Chordata > Mammalia > Eulipotyphla > Talpidae > Scalopus > Scalopus aquaticus. Next base: position 63,679 of record PVIJ01009448.1, read on the forward strand.
GCAACCTGCTTCCTGCATACTGGTTCCTGCCACTTCTCACACCTGCCGGCTTCTCTTCCACTTTAGCTTCTGACTGTGCTGGTCCTTCTGTCTGAATGCTCTCCCATGCTCCTTTCGTGGTTACCCTTTTTTCACTTATTCACGTCTCAGAGAGGCCCCCCTTTCCCGCCCCACTCATTACATAGGTTCCATGAGAGTCTGTCATCTCATTCAATTTGTTCACTTCATGGTGTCATCACAAAGTATTTCAACAACATTCCACAAATATTTATTCCATCCCTAGTTATGTATCAGGCACTGTTTTAAGGGCTGGGGATACAGCAGTGCATAAAACAAATAGTAATTCAGTTTGTACAAATTAAATAATAATTCCATGTTGTTCTTGCACATTCTTGGTCATCGTTACCATTCTATAACCTGTTTATGGGAAGGGAGTGGCAAAACGGGAGGGGGTGCACAGCCTGATGTGGCCAAGACTGACTCCAGAGCCAGAGAACCTAGGATAGAATCTCAGTCATACAACTTCATCAGCTTACTCTGAGCCTCAGTTTCCCCATATGGAAAATTGGCATAATAATACTACCTTCTTCTGGCTAGTGTTATGAGAACTAAACAAATACACAGTATAGCTTAGTAACTTGGAAAAATAAGTGGGCACTATGGGCACATAGTAAATCCTATAAAATTGTTTACTAAAGACATGGTTTTTGATTATTGGACTGACAGAGCACCTGAAAAATAGTTGGTTTTAGTTACCTTAATTAATAAATTGTGATACCCATACTTAAATGTATGTTTGCAATTGGACCAAAACAAAAAAAGAGGAGATCAGCAAAAATAAAATGCTCATTTTCATCTCTGAATTCTTTGTGGAAATAAATTCTTTGGTCTTATAGTTAGAATATGGCATTCTTATTCAATCCCAAGCCAGTGGCAGGATCCTACTTGGAATCTGCTAGAAATACTGTGGCTGTTTTCTACCATAGGAGATTCCGGGACTTTCCAGGAAGGAAGGGCTATCTACAATCTGACTTCCAGTGTCACATGAAAGAAGACATCTGCCTCCACAAACTGATGGAAGAATCACAAAGATACCTCTGTCCTTACCATCCAATTTTCCTATCCTTTACTAAACTGCTGGCCTTAAGATAGGGAGATTTTTCTATACATGCCCACAATCTAATGTGATATTTCCACTCTCCATACCTCCCCCGCAGAGAAAGAGTTGTGAAGAGACTAATTACTAACTTTTCCAGACAGTAACTCCTTCCAGTAAACATTAGTCACACAGTATAAACTCAGTGCATCAGCACCTGGGTGTTCTATATGTAATACTTCCAGGAAAGAAAGACATTATAAAATGAAACAAAGATGACTAAAGTCATCAAAACAGTTGAGAGCTGCTAGGTTTACCACGGTCCTACATTCTCGTTTGTTTGAAGAGGCTACTGGGAAAAACAAAAAAGTAGGAAAACAAAATATTTTGTCACAGATTTGCCTTCAAGAAATCCACAATCTACTTGGATCAAAATCTCCATACACCAAAATGGAAAAAAGGAGTAGGAGTACAACATATTGTAGGCCAGATAACAGCCTTCTGCTCCCAAAGATGTGCACAGGGCAATTGCAGGGCTGGTGAATATGTCAGGTTACCTGGCAAAGGGGAATTAAAGTTGCAGCTGTAATTAAAATCGCTAATCTGCTGACCTCTAGAACCTTAAAATAAGGTTCTAGATTATCCAGGTGAGTCCAAAGTAATCACAAGGGTACTTAAAGATGGAAGAGGAAGACAGATGAGCTTTGCAAGAGATGTGATGGCAGAAGGGGGCCAGAGAGATACTATGTTGCTAACTTGAAATGGAGGAAGGGAGACAGGACAGAAGGAATGCAGGCAGCCTCTAGAAGCTGGACAAAGAAAATAGGAAAATAGGTTCTCCCCTCCTTCTAGAAGGAATATAGCCCTGCTGACATCTTGATTTTAGTCCAAAGAGGCTCATATTGATTGGGCCTCCTACCCCCAGAACTATGAGATAATAAATATGTGCTGTTTTCCGCCTCTGAGTTTGAGGAAATTTGTTATAACAGCAATAGAAAACTAATCCAGCATATAATAACACTCTAAATTGAGCACTATCAGAAAACAAAGTAGGAAGAGAGAGAGAGAGAGCAATGCTGACTAAAGTTATTGAAAAAATGACTGCGTGAATGAAATTTGAGATTGCTCTTTTTTTCCATGGGTTTTTTTAAATCCATTAATTGTCATTGAAGTACGATTACTTTACATCTTTTCTTTTGGTGGTTTTTTAGATGAATGTAGAAAGACAAAAACTGAGAAGAGTTATATAACAAACCTAAAAAAATCATAAAGAGAGCATGTTTATTAAATGCAGGAGAGATAGAGAGAAAGAAAGGGAAGGAAACTGCTGCTTTAAGTAAGAGGAGTGACAAAATAATAGACCAGTTCAGTACAGTAGCAGGATACAAAATCAATGCACAAAAATCAGTACCCTTCCTATATGCAAACACCCAATCTGAAGAAGAAGAAATTAAGAAATCCATCCCCTTCAAAATCGAAACCAAAAGATTCAAATATCTGGGAATAAATCTAACAAAAGACATAAAGGACTTATACAAAGAAAACTACAAAACTCTGTTGAAACAAATAGAAGAAGACACAAGAAGATGGAAAGGCATCCCCTACTCATGGATTGGAAGGATTAACATTAACAAAATGGCAATCCTACCAAAAGCAATTTACAGATTTAATGCTATTCCAATAAAAATCTCAATGACATTCTTCAAAGAAATAGATCGACTACTGATGAAATTCATATGGAACCACAAAAAACCTTGCATAGCTAAAGCCCTACTAACTAAAAAGAAAGAAAACGGAGGAATTTCACTCTCTGATTTCAAACTATACTACAGAGCCATAATAATTAAAGCAGCATGGTACTGGAACAAAAATAGACAGAAAGACCAATGGAACCAAATAGAATACCCAGAATTAAAGCCACGTATCTATGAACAACTAATCTTTGACAAAGGAGCAAAGAAAATGCAGTGGAACAAGGACAGTCTATTCAATAAATGGTGCTGGGAAAA